>JABUQX010049661.1:27500-30504 GCA_015478945.1 Trachelipus rathkii | reverse complement strand
CCGCATTGGGGCAAAATCGTCAGCAGGTCACTAAAACAACAAATTCCAAAACAGGTGGATCGGCCGAGGAGGTCCAATCCCTTGACCACCTAGATCTCCCGACATCACACCATGTAATTTTTCCTTGGGGGATTCATCAAAGATGCTGTGCACAATACCCAGGGGGGGGGGCATTGCTGATTTAAAAGCAAGAACCTCAGCTGCTATTCAACAAACAGGGGTTCCTACGCCACACTAGAATAAAAATGCACGACCAATGGTAACAACCCTTAATACTTATTCCAATGTCCTCCTTTGAAACCCTTTCCGAAGAAATCAAACCGTTCTGATTTTAAGTTTATTTTACCAATATAATTTTATATCGGCAAATCTTCTCTTTTATAAAGTTAATGAAATCTCGATAATCACTCAACACTAAAAATAACCTCACCCTATTCCTCTCTCTCTTGCCGTCTCTCTCTCTCGCCCCTCTCCTCTCTTTTCTCTCTAAATTTGCCTACTCCTCTCTCCTCCGTACCGAGTACCCTACTCTATGCTGCTCTCTCTTCTCTCTCTTCTCTCTCTCTCTCTCTCTCTCTCCTCTTCTCGTCTCTTCTTCTGCGCTGCTCTCTCTCCTCTCTCTCTCTTCGGACAATTGGAAAACAAACACCATCCTGTATCAATAAATACTCTTCTAAATATGTTTGATTCATACTCCTAGCTGGTTTACCCATAATGTATTTAGGTTATGAAAATTATACAGATAATTCTCAGACACCTTACATATAACAAAAAAATAATAATATCAATAATAATAATAATTAATAATCATATCATAATAATAATAATAAATAATAATAATAATAATAATAATATAATATACATAATTAATAATAATAATAATAATAATTAATAATAATATTAATAAAATAATATAATAATAATAATAAGATAACCAGCAACGAACAGACACAACCGCAACAACAGGGACAAAATTGAACAATATGAACAAGGAACAACAGGAAATAATATGAAATGGAATACTGAATAATTATGAAGGATTAGAATAAGATGAATATGAGAATGAGATAATTGAAAGAACAGCGGAAGCAAGAAGTATAGAAGGAAGGAGAAAACAAATAACAAAAATTTTAACAAAATGCAATATATACTATATATTATATATTATACTATATATATATATATATATATATATATATATATATATATATATATATACTATATATATTATATATATATATATATATATATATATATAATATATATATATATATATATATATATATATATATATATACTATATCTATATATATATATATATTATATATATATAACTACTTATATATATCATATATATAAATATATTTATATATATATATATATATATATATATAAAAGGGTCAGAGGTACACATTATATCCACAAGAGGTAGAAAACAAAACAAAAGTAGATTTTAATCAGGGAACGGCATGTTCCATCCCGATAAATGTTGTTTGAAAGTGAGTGCGGAAGTTAAGCAAGTGAAGAAAATAGTATCAGAAGAAATGCTTCAAAGAATGCTTCAAACCTTTCCAGGGGAATACATGTAAGAATGAGCATGGCGTTCAAGGGTTGGGTTAGAGAACCGAAAAGATAAAGGATGGATAGTGTCGAAAGTCTTGTTGCGTGAGTCTTCTCAGAGCAGAAAGTATACGACTAGAAAATTCAGAAAAATATGGGTTCGTTGTAATGGAGTCAATAATCAACAGGATGAAAGAGATTGGATGGAGTTTCTGTGAGCAGGAGTGTTGATTAGGCAAGATTCTTCAGATTGAGTTCTTTTAAGAAGGTCGGTATGTGTGGAGTCTTCCCATATGCGAGAAGCATTCTCCATATAGGAAGGAAAGACACTTCTACAATAAGTAAGCAGCTAAGGCAGTAAGAACTAGTTCTGATAGCAATCGTAACTTCTAACCTTTTAGAGACTTGTTAAGAAAAACATAGAGGTTGTTAACAAGAAATAGTTAACAAAAAAAAGAAATACCAATAATATCAAGACAGACGAAGGATTGATTTATGTGAATCATTAGGGTGAAAAGGTAGTTGTGTAAAGATTATAAATTGGAGAAAAATGGAAGAACTTGAATTTTGAAGGCCATTGAATACAACTATGTTTTCCTTAACAAATTTGAGAAGATTAGAGGTCAGTTGGTCCAAGGTCATCCCCTTAATATTTGTTATTATACTAAGGATGAACTTTTATTCAATATGAAAAAGCAATGAAGGCTGAGGTCGTCAGCATAAAAATAGATAAGTGATAAAGTAACAGATATAGAATAATCATTAATGAAAGTAGAATATGAGTTGGGAAGAGGACAGAACCATGGCGAACTACTAATGTTAATTGATCTAAAGGGATGAACGGTGGCCTTTTAAATTGGCTGCTTTATAAAACGACAGGAAAGGGTCAGAAAGGCAGTTGTGCCAAAAAAAAAAAAGGTTAAATAATGAAAAAGAAAACTAGAAATCAAAGCTTTGTGCCAGATTCTATCAAGAGCTTTCCCATGATTAGCATCACACCAAAAGATTCATTAAAATGTCGAGTTAAGTGTCAGAACAGGCACGGTCACGGATGGGATAAGAGAGGAACGAGTCATAGGAGATTGCAAGAAGATACATGTTGATAGAAGGCAGAGACGAAAAAAGGCTCGCCCCACCAAGGAGAGTGTGCAAAGCTACTTAAGCACAAGTTTCTGAGGAAAGTATATAGAATATACCGTCGATCTTCATACTTCCTATTAGTGTAAGCTGAGAGAAGAGAGCAGATGTAGAGTATGAGAGATGAGAGGAGAATGACTCGAGGATAGAGCAAGACGACTACGATGAGAAGTGAGACACGGACAGGAGAGAGAGAAGGGCAGAGCAGAGAACACGCGAGAGAGCAGAGACGATGAGCCGATGTGAGAGAGCACTCGCAGACGGGGATGAGAGAAGAGAAGAAGAGAAGGGAGAGAGAGGACGGGGA
>JABUQX010049661.1:17500-22500 GCA_015478945.1 Trachelipus rathkii | reverse complement strand
AGAATTGATGTAGGTAGAGATGGAGTCGAAGTGAAGAATATAACTAATTTTCTGTTTGTGAAGATGCTGAAGTATGTGATAAATGTTAAAATCAGTGATGGAAATATCAGATCATTATGTTGTTTTATATAAAATTAAGTAACGGAGGGAAAAGGAAAAAAAGATTGAAATATTGGGAATTAGGAGTGAAAAGTTAAATGAAAAGAGTTATAAAGAAAATTGTGAGAGCCCTTACAAATAAGTCAGTTGAATGTGAACAAGATGAACTGAATAAATCTGGACTTAAATAGTGGAAGCGTTTGATAATAGTGAAAGAGAAGCATGTGGATGTGCTAAAGTAGGAAGTAAGAATGTCAATAGTGGGTGGTGGAATGAAGAGGTGATGCGAGCTGCAAAAAGTAAAAATAGATGCATGGATGAATCTCCTAAATTCTAATAATAAGGTTCCGAGAAAAAAGTTTGAAGTTGAAATAGTGAATGTGTGTGGGTTTGATGGTGAAGTAGGAGTTTTGGGGATCAGTTAATAATTAATAGGGAGCATGTAGTATGAGAAAGTTGAAGAATGGTAAATGGGCAGGTATAGATGGAATTACTTGTGAAATGATCAAGAATGGAGGTGAGATTGTGATTGAATGGGTACGAAGTTGTGTAACAAGGCTCTTGTGGAAGGTATAGTTCCGGAGGACTGAAGGAGAGCAATATAGTACCCTTGTTTTAAGGGAAGAATGATAAAACAAACTGCAGAAATTACAGGGGAATTAATTTATTATATGTTATAGGGAAGATATATGATGATATTTTGGTAGAAAGAGTGCGTAGAGTGAACTGAGAGTTTGATTACCGAAGAACAAGGTATATTTCGAAGTGGTATAATATGTATAGATCAATTTTTACACTGAAGCAAATAAGTAAGAAAACGGGAGAGGGGAAGTGAAAACTTTATTTGGGTTTTAACGCGTTGGCTGCCACTTGTACCACTGGCACCACTCTTCTCTTAAGGACTGGAAACAGGCACATTTCATAATTAATTAGAAATCTCTGTAGCAGATGATAATGATACATGGTGTTGGTGGTAGACTTTTGAATGGAATTAAAGTGTGTATGGTGATAGTGAAGCATGTGTAAAAATAAATGGAGTGGAGAGTTAATAGTATAATATTAATAGCGGAGTGAATCAAGGATTTGCTATGTCTCCATAGTTTTTTATTTTGTAAATAAATGAAGTGATGAAAGAATTTAAGGTAAGGGTGGTAGGGGAGGTGCTAGACTGTTGGAGAATGGAAGAGAATGGATAGATCCTTGCTTATCGTATGCAGATGATTTAGTTTCGTGTGGGGAATCTGAAGAAAGTTTGAGAAAATTTGTTGCCGAGTTTGCCAGGGTGCGTAAAAGGAAAGGTTTTAAAAGTAAATGCTAATAAGAGTAAGGTGATGGTAGTAGGTGAGGAGAGTTCATCTAGGATGGTAGGCAACTGGAACAAATATCTCAGTTTAAATATTTAGGCTATATGTTGAATGAAGAGGAATTAGATGATTCTGAGTATAGTGGAAAAGTTCTTTTGAATGTAAGGGAACAAAGACCTTAGTGCGATAAGGTAATGCATAAAGGTATGTTGTGTCCAGTATTATTGTATAATTGGGAAACTATGGCTAAGAAGAAGAGACATAGATCTAATGTACAGTCCGTACAGATGCATAATCTTAGGGGCTTGCTATGTGTGAGAAAAATTGATAAAATGATGAATGAGCGTATTAGTGAGCTGTGTGATGTAACGAAAGTGAATTAAGGTGATTTGGTCATATGAGAAGGGATGGATATTAGTCGAATTTTAAGTGGGTGTATAGTGTTGCGTGTGTTGGTAAGCGACCGACTGGAAGATCAAAGTGAATAGAGTGAGTAAAAGAGCGTCTGATATAAAGGAATGTGAAATTATCACAAGTTAGAAGAATTGTGTATAATAGAAGCAAAATTCCTGTTTTTGTGAGGGGAATATGGCTGTAGGCCTGGCCCAGAAAATGAACCTTGACACTGACAAGACATCACAGAGGTTGACTGTCACGGTATGTGAATCTTTAGGCCGGATTTTGGACGTGACGGTCTCGCATTTAACGGGTGGGGGGGAGTTGTGGGGGAAATTTCTCCTTCAACTCAGGTCATGGCCTTTTACTATTTTTTTTAAAGTTTAAACCCAACCGTCAGTGCCTTATTCAAGAAGGAAAACTACCTAGGTAATTTCTACCTAGGGTCCGGGCGAGGGATCAACCCTGGCCCTGTGCCATGAAACTATGTCGCTCTGTCGATTGTGCCTTATCGCTTCTGATGCATGTTTGCGCACCCCACCCCCAGATGTGGGTAATCAAGGAGCAGCTAATGATGATGATGAGGATACATCAATGATAACCAAACATGTTTAATTGTGCATCATTTTCATAAACCATGTACCATTTTTATGTTTATATATACCAGAAATATTACAAATACCGCATAAAAGGAAATTTATGCGTTAGAATTCTCTCTCTCTCTCTCTCTCTCTCTCTCTCTCTCTCTCTCTCTCTCTCTCTCTCTCTCTCTCTCTCTCTCTCTCTCTCTCTCTCTCTCTCTCTCTCTCTCTCTCTCTCTCTCTCTCTCCTTTTTATATATTTGGGTGTAACAAGCATTTAAAGTTTTAAATCAAGGTGATTAGATTGCTTCAGAAAACCAATTTAAATGTTTAAATAGTAATACTCAAATTTTTTTGAAATAAGAGTAGTTGAAATTAAGTTTTAAAAATGTTAAAATACTACTACTACTACTACTACTACTACTACTACTACTACTACTACTACTACTACTACTACTACTACTACTAAAACTACTACTACTACTACTACTACTGCTACTACTACTACTACTATTACTACTACTACTACCACTAATAATAATAATAATAATAATAATAATAATAATAATAATAATAATATAATAATAATAATAATAATAATAATAATAATAATAATAATAATAATAATAATAATAATAATAATAATAATAATAATAATAATAATAATAATAATAATAATAATAAATTTACATGTTTTCAACCAAATATTGTCGTGAATATCTTTAAAGAATTGGGTTACTTTTAGTGTGTGTGTAGGTGTGTGTATGTGTATCTGTGTGTGTGTGTGTGTGTAGGTGTGTGTGAATGCGTGTGTGAAAGTATGTGTATGTGTGTGTGTGTGTTCATAATTAGTTGTCCGTCCAAAACGTAAAACAATCGTTTGTTTATTTGAATTGCTAAAATAATATTTGATGAATGGCCAAAAAATGCAATGAACCCGAAATAGCTTCATACATTTGAATGTTAAAAGCGTCGCTTCGTTTAATGCTCCTAAATCTTGTTCTGAAGGGGGTAATTTTCGGCAAGGATATTTGCATTTGTTAAAATAACAAAAGCATTTTAACTTATTTGTGATTTTTCAGGCTAAATAATAATTTTATATGGTGCAAATTTTATTCGTATGGTTTATATATATATATATATATATATATATATATATATATATATATATATATATATATATTTTTATTTATTTTCATTTTTCTTTTGTATATAAGTATATATATATATTTATATGTATTTATATATATATATATATATATATATATATATATATATATATATATAGTAATAAAATACCCCTGATGTATTTATAAATATACTATAAATTTGATTGCAGGTTATTGCAAGTTTAATATATATATATATATATATATATATATATATATATATATATATATATATATATATATATATATATATATATTTTATATATATATATATATATATATATATATATATATATATATATATATATATTTATATATACATTTATATATATATATATATATATATATATATATATATATATATATATATATATATATATATATATATATATATATATATATATATATATATATATATATATATATATATATATATATATATATAACCCCCGGTGAGTAAAAGGCCGTAAGTCTGCCAAATTCCACAAGACTTGGGGAAAATGCTCAATCCCGAGCCAATTTAAAAGTCGACATGTTTAAACGTGTAAAAGTCAAACGTGGTTAGGAAAATAGATAAAGGGAGTGTTTTCCAGACTTTACATGTAAGAATGAGCATAGGATTAAGTTTGAGGTTTGAGAGTCGGACAGAAAACAAATAATACTGTATAGAAAGGCTTGTCGCAAGAACTCTTCTCAAATGAAGGAAGTATGCGATCAATTGGAGAGTTCAAAAGAACAGTTTCCATTGTAGTAGCGATAAATAAAGGGAGTGACGAAACGATTTGACGGGTTGAGAGAGAGACTGGAGAGTGTTAGTGAGAACAAGAGAGGTGATAATATAAAAATCTGCAGATTCTATCTACCTTTCTAAGGAAAGCCGTGTGAGTTGAGCCACCCAAGATGTTTAAGACATACTCCATGCATGAACGAAAGACAACCCAATCAAAAAAGCAAACAGCTGGGGTGAATTAATGAAATTCAAGACGTCAGAGAACCAGACTTTGAAGCTTGCTTAGGAAGAGAAGTGGTGTAATCCTTTCAATTAAGACCAGGAGAAAAGAATCACCAAGAATATTAAGGACTAGAGGTTTACCGGAAATCTGCATCAGCATTTGCGGATATCTTTATCAATTACAAATGTCACTCAACCGCATCCGACCTCCGCAATACTGATCCTGATATTATGTGGAGAGTTTAGGATTCAAATATACAATTATTATTTATCAGGAAGCAGTTTAAATGATAGGAGAACGGAGTGTCACGACATCCTCAGATGTAGAGAAAAAATTATATAAATGAGAACTGGGATCGTTAATGAAAAAGGAAGAATAAGTTAAATTCTAGGAAATCACTGTGACGGGATAGAAGGAGGGAGTCATGGATCAAGCAATAGACTATAGAGCAATTTAAAATGAAGCTACACAAAAATAAGCAAATGGAAGAAGGGTAAC
>JABUQX010049661.1:5000-12500 GCA_015478945.1 Trachelipus rathkii | reverse complement strand
ATACAGAAAAACATCCGAAATCAAAGTTTAAAAACCCTCCTAATAACACCTGTTTTTTATTTAATATAGATAAGATGAGAATTAGGAAAAGTTTGCGCAAAATACCATTTGACAGAAGAAAATATTGTTCAATGTTCATCTGAACATTTGTATCTGAAGCAATATTTAACGTGTCTTACGTGAGTGTCATTTTTTTTCTTGCAATTCACAGGCTTGATCAAAGTCATGTATACATTCCCTTAATGAGCCCATATTATCTTCAATGGTAGCAAATTCATCTTCAAGAAGGTGGACCCTTGTGCAAAAGTGTTAATAAATTATTGGGTAGAAAATATTATCAAAGTTTTCTTGGACATATTCAACGTGTTAATCTTTTCCTTAGAGCCAAAATGTAAATAGTAAGAAGGTATTGCACAGAATACAATTTTACATTAACATAATAATACAAGAAAAATAATAATTTTTTTTAACTAACCTTGGGGCTGAAAAAATTGAACATATAGAATATATTACCACAAAATCCCTTTTAGTTAAAATAAGTTTATGAAACTTTTTTTTTTTTTTTTTTTTTTAAACAATTACCACCTCAACGGCACAGCTTTTTATCAAATAGGGAGTAGAGAAAAAAAAACAGAAGAGAAATCCATTCAAGTTGAAATCTACCACAAATTTCTCAGGTGGCCGCAAACACAGGTTTTAAAGTATGGAAGATTAAATACAGCAGGAAAAACAGTAGGTGGCAAGGAATTGTAGTACCCCTAGAAATAGATAAAGCGGTGACGTCACGTTTCACAAACAAAAGTCATTGCTCTATTGGTTGGCTACAGCTCAGTTACAGTAATGATATTTCATTTGTGATTGGGACTGCGGTTACGAAAAATCATTTATGCAGAAGCAGTGACCAGTAAGATAACACTAAATCCAAGGAATGAAGAATGTTGTCTACAAACCACTGATTGATAAAAAAAAAAAGTATTTCAACCTCCACTCCATATCAAGTTTGATCTGATGAAGAGCTTTATTAAAGCAATGGAGCAAATGGTCCTGAAATTAAATACTTTAGACAAAAAATTCTCGAGGATCAGTGATGCAAAGATCAAAGAGGGGATCTTTGTAGGACCTCAAATACGAGAACTGATGCAAGGCTAGGACTTCGTTGGGCATTTGAACCAGGTTTGGAAGCTGAGAGTCATTCAAGAGTGTTTGCCAGAACTTCTTAGGGAATCAAAAAGAGCAGGCAACAATCAGAAGTAGTGGACGATCTTTTAAAATCTTACAAGATCATGGGAGGACGTCTTTGAAAATCCGCCTTGCAATCACCAACTAAATTTCTTCCCAGCATATCTTCAGAGCGGTCAGCGACGAACATAGTAAGCGGTTCCACCAGGACATTTCGGAATGGAAAAGCGGTATCATGGGAAGTGGAGTCCAAATATACATGCTGATTAATCATTGGAACCTCGAAGGGACATTCCTGCGGCAAAAATACACCAAGAAAGTTCCTACACCTTTTCCATTTAGGTAAGTTAGTCCTTTGTCGTGTATATACGTAATAGTGTAATGTCAACTTTGCGGATCTTGCAAATAATCCTTGCGCGATATAGGAATTCTAGTATATTTGAATTCAGGTGAAAAATTACTATAAGTTCACTTGGTTTACCTTTTGTTACAAAAAAATATTAAATTTTGTTGGCCAGCGAATCTCACTCATTTGAACTACTCGAAATAAAAAGCAGAAGACGTATTCTACGGACTTTACAACATCTATTTAATGTGTTTTTCCGTATTTCCAACAGTTTTTTTTTTTTTTTTTTTTTCTAATTTTTATTGCCGAAGAGGGGAAGTACTTCGAGAATTTCCACTTCTAATAAAAATTTTCTAAGTAAAAATTTAAGGATTTTGCCTCCACTAAAAATTTCAGAAAAAAACAAAAAAAACAAAAAAAACAAAATCAAAAGTAAAATTATTGCTATTTTTTTTTTACTTAATATTTTCCGAAAATTGGAAATTTTCATGTCGGAAATGAAAATTTTCTCTAACATTTTTATTAATTATATGTTTTATTTGAAATTTTCAGAGGAGATCGGATTGGGCAAGTTACCAAACGTATATTTAATGCATTTTATGTATACCCAAAGATTTTAAATGTCCAAAGTAGTGATGGGACGATTATGAAATTTTGCCGATGACGATGACGATGACGATTATAGTAAATTTTGACGATGACGATGACGATGACGATTATTTGAAAAAATATTAAAAATTTTTTTTCCTCTCTCTCTCTCTCTCTCTCTCTCTCTCCTCTCTCTCTCTCTCTCTCTCTCTATATATATATATATATATATATATATATATATATATATATATATATATATATATATATATATATATATAATCTTATATATATATATATATATATATATATATATATATATAGCTATAAAACAGGGGTCAGGGGATCAAACTCCGAATATTTAAGCGATCAAAATTTTTGATTCCTTAAGTCTCATAATAATAATAATAATAATAATAATAATAATAATAATAATAATAATAATAATAATAATAATAATAATAATAATAATAATAATAATAATAAAAATAATAAAAATAATAATAATAATAATAATAATAATAATAATAATAATAATAATAATAATAATAATAATAATAATAATAATAATAATAATAATAATAATAATAATAATATTTATAATAATAATAATATTTATAATAATATTAATAATAATAATAATAATAATAATAATAATAATAATAATAATAATAATAATAATAATAATAATAATAATAATAATAATAATAATAATAATTAATGAATATGAAAGTATTTATTAATGGAAATGAGGAGACATGTTTGTGGTCCGTAACGATTTCTTAGGTCCAAGTTTCTGTTCTTCATATATGTATAAAAAATATTTAGACCAGGGACTTAAAATGCTTAGGTTTTCAAGTTTGCAGATGATAGCAAATTGGCTACCTCAGTTAAGATAATGATGGATGCATAAATATTTAAAAGATAAGGAGGGAGCTGTAGTCGTGATATTACTAGCAAGTTCATTTCCTTCTTCAACTAAATCTTTCTCTCTCCATAAACCATGGTTCGATCGTGCTTGTTCTCTGGCCATTCAGGCTAGAGACAGTGCGTATTGGGGGTGGAAAAATTCTGTTCTCCAATCACTCTAGCCAATTTTCATTCAGCTAGAAATCGTTCGCAGGGGATACTCTTCGACGAGCAAAGCGGTCTTTCATCAAACGAAAGTGCTCTAACTGTGGTTCTCCACAAACAAATCTTTCTGGCCTCTTGCCAAAAATATCTCTAGCAACTTCAATCTCCCTTTCCTCTGATGATTCTGTTGTTAATTTTTCCAACTGAAAAGGCCAATCTCTTAGGCCTCCTATTCCACTAACTCAACCCTAGACAATTCTGGCATATCTCCTTCCTCCTCCTTCTCCTCTCAAGGTGTCCTATGTCTTTGCCTGTGATTACATTTGAACGGGTGCATAGGCCCCTGAAATCTATGAAGGATAGGAAAACGGGGTGGCCGGGATGGCATTCCTCCCCAAGTTTTGAGAGTGTGCTTCCGTGCTATTCCCGCCCCTCGTTCAACTATGCTCTCTTGTCTCAGTACTAACACTTTCCCTCAGTGTTGGGCTCGCACATATCCAACCTATTCCCGAAATAAGGAAGCCGCTCTGATCCTTTAAACTATCGCCTAACTTGTATTCTATCTAGATCTTTGAAACCCTTCTCAACTCACTTCTTAGATTATCTGAAAACTCATTAACCACAAAGCCAGTACGGCTTTCAGCTCTCGATCTACTGGTGATATATTTTCCTATCTAACAGATTTATTTTTTTCCCAGGAACTACGGGGAGGCTTGCGTGGTGGCGCTTGACATATCCAAAGCATTTGACCAGTATGGCACACATCACTGCTCTCCAAGCTCCCTCCGGGTTCCTCTTTCTCTTTGCTTAATTATGTCTAACTTTCTTTCAAATCTCTAAATATCGGCTGTTGTTGATGGGCGACTTCTTCTTCCTTTACTTAGTAGTGGTGTTCCTCAGGGTTCTGTCTTGTCTCCTACTTTATTACTTTCATTAATGATCTTCTCACCTGCACACAAACTCTATCCACTCATATACTGATGACTCGACCCTTCACTCTTCATTTCATTTCAGTTCTGCTTCCTCTTTTACTTCTAGAATTGCCTCTCACTTAATCTTTTCTATTCTATTCTCGCTGATCTGGATAGAATTTCCGGATGGTGTCTCAACCTTCTGAAATTCAATTCTTTAAAAACCCTAACTTCTGCAAATCTCCTTCTCTAAAACGCATTCTTTCCTATCTCTTTCGACGGTTCTCCTCGTCTCTCTGTTGACAATAAACATCCTTGGCCTTAACATAAACAAACAAATGTCTTGGAAACATCAGAACGGATGCTGAGGCGGCCTCAAAGAAACTGGGAGTTCTGTTTAGACTGCAACTTTTTTTTCTCTTCTCAGTTGCTCCAGCTATACAAGGGTCTCATCCGCCCTTGTATGGAGTACTGCTCTCATATCTGGGGGGGGGCTCTGGTTTCACCCGGCTTTTGGATAGGGTCGAGTCAAAGGCCAAAAGGCTTTACTGCAGCTATGTTGGTGCTTTATCTCTATTCTATAGGCACCCCAGCGGCAAGTGCTCGAGGGAACTTATTATTTGCGTACCACCACCTTTACGACGCCCTCGTAGCACAAGGAGTGCTGTATCTGTGTTGATATTTGTGTTGATATTGGTAACTCCAGGCTAGTTCGCTGTGGTGCTTCCTTCTTTCCCGCCACCTCTGTTCTGTGGAATTCTCTTCCATCTTCTGTATGTCCTGCTGAATTTAATCTCCCTCACTTTAAAGCCTGCGTCTGTGCTCATCTGCGTAATTTGCGCTAGAGGGTGAACTTTTGAGCGTACTACACCCCCTCCTTGAATAGGGCTCTGACTGTGAGTGGTGGTGACAACTGTAAAAAAAAATCCTTAGGTGGGCAGATATGTGGCAAATGAACTAAATCCCCTACTCACCCCATCCAAAACATCATTCAGATTATCCCAGAAAATCGCACTCTTCAACATTACCCTCAGATGGACCATATGTCGCAACCACACATACTTTTACCTATTCAAACTTAAATTTAACCTTTAGAATTCTAGCACTCACACACACAAAATCTACCATAGCTCTCTACCACAAGTCACTCATCAGAATTGCAAATCTTTCTATCCCCCTCTCATTCCTTTTCACACCAACACAAACACATTTCCCACCACACCACTTCCATCTTTGTTTCAGTCACAGCTAGCAAATCAAATTTGGCCTTTCTAAATACATCCATCACCTCTCTCCTCTTCTCCTCAACATTTATTCCTCTGACATTCCATGTACCCATACGATTCATACATTTTCGCCGAAAGATAGAGAGACAACACGGCGATCGACCTTCTCTGAGCGCCATTAGCATTCCTGCTTAAAGAGAAGTGGTAGTGAGCAGCCAACCCAACTACCACCACCTTAGTCGCCCTCTACCACACGCGGGACATAGGATCTCAGCAATTTTTCTCCACACATAGGGATATAAAGGATAGGGATGTCTGTATACATTTAGAGGGGTGTGGATATAAGTATGTGTATATGATATGTGGATAAAAGGTAATGTCTCTAAGATGTTGTCTGGAGGATGTGTGGATATGAACGCAGAACAGAAAGGCGAACCATTAAGCACTGGAATGTCATACATACCATAATCAAAATGGGTATATATATATATATATATATATATATATATATATATATATATATATATATATATATATATATATATATATATATATATATATATATATATATATATATATACATATATATATATATATATATATATATATATATATATATATATATATATATATATATATATATATATATATATATATATATATATATATATATATATATATATTTATATATATTTTTGTCGATATATATATATATATATATATATATATATATATATATATTTATATATATATATTTTTATCCTTTATATATATATATATACAACATCATGCACATATATATATATATATATATATATATATATATATATATATATATATATATATATATATATATATATATATATATATATATATGTATACAAACTTCTTCTTCTTCTTCTTTCTTTACTATATATATATATATATACATTTTCTCCATTGGTGGAGAAAGGTCTGCCTAATTTCAGCAGAGTTGGGGAGAGTTCCCGAAGCAGATCCAATTTAAAGCCCGACATGCCCAGATGCACGACGTTTGAAATTATGTAAGTGAAATGTAGTTGGAAATATATAAATAAGGAGTGTGTTCAAGACTTTACCAGTGGGGTACATGTGAGATTGAGCGTAGCGGTTAAGTTTGGGGTTAGAGAATTTTGCTAGAGAAAGTGAGACTTTGTAGAAAGATCTGTTGCACGAACCCTTCTCAAAAGAGGATTTATGCAATTGAAGAGTTCAGAAGAGCAGTGCCCGTTGTAATGACAATAGGAAAAAGAGAGTGACGCATCAATTCGACTGGCAGAAGAAGCTGGAGAGAGAGAGAGAGAGAGAGAGAGAGAGAGAGAGAGAGAGAGAGAGAGAGAGAGAGAGAGAGAGAGAGAGAGAGAGAGAGAGAGAGAGAGAGAGAGAGAGAGAGAGTTAATAAGCTGAAAAGCCCTAGACTCAACCATTTGAAAAGGAGCAGTGTGAGTGGAACCACCCCAGATGTGTGAGGCATACTCCATACATTGGCGAATGACACCCCTAAAAAAAGCAAGTACCCGTTGTGTCTTGAAGAAATTCTGAAGGTGCTTCAGAATACCCAACCTCTTAGATGCTTGCTTAGAAGGAGAAGTAATATGATCCTTCCAATTAAAGTCATTGAAAATGAAACCCCAAGAATATTAATATATATTATGTCGTGTAGAAGGATAGAAGGATGGGGTACTGAGTTTTTGAGGCAATGAAAACTACTTGTTCGTAATGACCCAATTAGAAATTTGAGGAAGATCAGTGGTTAGTTGCTCCGGGCCACCCTTATATATATATATATATATATATATATATATACTAAATATATATATATATATATATATATATATATATATATATATATATATATATATATATATATACTACTATATATATATATATATATAATATATATATATATATATATATATATATATATATATATATATATATATATATATTAATATATATATATATATATATATATATATATATATATATATATATATATAAATATATATATATATATAAATATATATATATAAATAATCCCTATGTGCGCTTATATATATATATATATATATATATATATATATATATATATATATATATATATATATATATATATATATATATATATATATATATATATATATATATATAAATATAT
>JABUQX010049660.1:12500-17500 GCA_015478945.1 Trachelipus rathkii | reverse complement strand
TTATTTATGTTAAATTTATTTGTTTTAAAATTATTTAACTTTTTTTCACACTTTATTTTATATATTTTTCTTCTTTTGCCATATATCGGTGAGACATTTTTCTCCTGTCTTTTAATTGTTTCGGCCAACTACAACAGCAAATGATGTTTTAAAAGTTTTAAACATGTGTATATATTAATATTTATATACTATATATATATGTATATATATATATATATGTTATATATATAATATACATATATATATATATAATATATATATAGTATATATATATACTATATATATATAGTATATATATATATATATATATATATATATATATTTTTATATATATAATGTATAGATATATATATATATATAATATATATATATATATATTATATAATATATATATAGTATATATTATATATATTATATTATATAAAATAGTCATATATATATATATCTATATATATATATATATATATATATAGTATATATATATCTACTATATATATATAATATATATATATATATATATATATATATATATATATATATATATATATATATATATTATATATATAATATATATAGTAATATATATATATGTATATATATTATATAATATACTATATAATCATATATATATATATATAATATATATATATATAATATATAATATATATTATATATATATATATACATTATACATAAATATATATTATATTATATATATATATATATATTATATATATATATATATATATATATATTATATATATATATATATATATATACTGTATATATATAATATACATATATATATATATATATCATATATATATAATATATATATATATATATATCGCAACAGGCATCTGATATAAATAGCCATCATGGCCTAGCGTCATGCGTAGTTCGCTAAACTCATTGTGAAGCCAATATTTAGTGGCGAAACAATTTAAAAAAACAGGAGGAAAAATGTCTCAACACCGATAATATGGAAAAAGAAAGAAAAAATATATACAAAATATTGAAAAAAAATAAATAAATTTAAAAACAAAATAAATAAATAAAAAAAGAAAGGAAAAAATGACCTTTATTTAATTGAATTTATATATATATATATATATATATATACTATATATATATATTATATTTATATATTATATAATATATATATATATAGTATATATATATATATATACATATATATATATATATATATATATATATATATATATATATATATAATTAAAAAAATAATTATATTTAAAATAATTGATTAATTTTAATACAGTTTATACGAAGAAAAACAATCAATGTTAAATAAGAAAATTAAAAAAGAATATATATATAAATAATAATTAATATTAAATAATAACCATAGTTTTGATAATTATAATAACATTAACAAAAGATACTAATAATAATTAATAATTATAAGTAATAATAATATTAATAAAGTTGTGAAGCACCAACAAACAACAGGCACTAGCTACTACTAACACAAACAAAACTCTACCCGTTACCACTACACTACTACTACACTACTACTACTAATAATTAATAATAATAATCAATAAATTAATAAAACTAGCTAATAATAATCTACTACAACTATTGGCTTCTAATCAGTAATAATAATAATAATAATAATAATAATATAATACATAATAATAATAACTACTATATTATAATACAAGACGAGGCTAATATCTAATAACAATGAAACACATAAGCCATGCAACACATCTTAGAGTTTTATAGCCACCAAACATGAATATACATTTTTTTAACATCGAGTTTTTTTTTTCTTTTTAATCCTCAATTTATCCTTTTGGGTAATACCTAATGGGAAAGAGCTGGCGCTTTTATCGTAAACAAAATGGAGAAGTATCATAAATTGTAAAAGTTTTTTCCTTTTATTTTATATATAAAAAAAGTTTCTTGTTTCGTACGGGTGAAAAAATCTGAACGAATATGAATAAATACCTTCAATGTGTTAATTTCTCTGCTCTTCATTTTCTTTAGATTAAGGAATGGGGGGTCTATTGTTGGGCGGCCTAAAATTTTGCAAATATAGATAAATATACATTAAGGTGAATCGTGTCGACAGTATTGACATGAAATTGATTTAATTTCTTTTTTTTAGGAATTTCTAAACATACATCGGCATTTTTAAAATTTATTAGACTAACGGGCATTTACTAGTAATGGAGGCAATTCTCATGAGAGAATAAGTAAGGTGATCTGCACCCGCAAACCTCACGATTTCATGAAAATCGTCTATAAAGTAAACTTTGGAGAAAACTCCCTTGTCTAAGAAAAGTTGAAGTTCAATATCGTTTGGGGTAGAAGAAATAATAGATTAAATAGAATATATATAATTATATATATATATATAATATTATATATATAATATATATATATATATATATATATATATATATAATATATATATATATATATATATATTATATATATATATATATATATATATATATATATATATATATATATATATATATATATATATATTATATATATATATATATATATATATATATATATAATATATATATATATATATATAATATTATATTATATATATATATATAATATATATATATATATACACCTATACCTATACCTATACTTCTGCCCCTGGCCCGCACCTTAATTGGAGGCCACACTGCCTTCCAGGAAGCCGGCCGCCGCCACCGGGCGGTTCCACAGGTCGAGGATAGAGGATACAGAAAAGACGGCACGGGGGGCGTCGAGAGCTGGGCATCTCAGAAGGAGGTGCTCTATTGTATCCTGAGAATTGTGGCATCTGGTGCAAGTGGGGGAGGTGACGTTGTCTAGTTTAAATCTATGTTTATATTGCATGAGTCTCGGGTGGTGACCCGATCTGCACCGAGCGAGGTCCATATTTGGCTTCTTCTAGACAGCGTTTCTTCTATTGGGGAGAGTTTTGGGGAGGGGGTATTTAATAAAGTATTATTTGGGCGGTTTTGAAGGTAAGTGTTTGTTAGGTGGGAATGGATATGTGAACTCCATGGCCTATTGGGGGGGGGCGGGGGAATTATATTATAAGTGTTGTAATAAAATTGTGCAGGTGAGGAAGGGGGGGGATTTTAGTCTTTGTCGAGGGGGATTGGAGAGAATTTGGTGACATGAATGGGTTGGGTTACGGGTCTTCTGGTAGAATTGGGTCCCTACCATCTCCAGATGTGTGGAAATGGGGAGGATGGAGGTTTCATCGTGTAAATGTTGGATTGGGGTGGTTTTAGTACAACCTGTGATAATTCTAAGGGCTGCGTTTTGGGAGATTTGTAGTTTGTTTGTGTTTGATTTTGAAATTGCAGGGAACCATGCTGGGGAAGCGTAATTTAAGTTAGTTCTAAGGAGTTGCTTATAGATAGTAGTTAGTGTGTGTTTGCTGTCGCTGAAATTGTGTTGGGAAAGGGTTCGGAGGGTGTTTAGTTTTCGTTGAGTTGTGGAAGTGATTTGGTCAATATGGGGGGAAAACGTCATGTGGGTGTCGTATGTAAGTCCTAGTATTTTGGGGGTTTTGTTAAGTGGGAGGGGGTTATTGTTCAGAGTAATTAAGGGATGGAGGGAGGATTGATGTCGGTCGGTGGTTAATAAGGTGATAGAGGACTTAAGGGGGGATGCTGTCATTCTGTTGGTGATTAACCAGTTTTCCAAAGAGTGTAGGTATTCTTGAGTATGTTGTGTGGCTGTGTTTACGTCTGAGTGTTGGGAAATGAGGCTAATTTCGTCTGCATACGTGATTAGTTTGGTGGAGTGGTGGATTGGGGTGGGTAGGTCTGCAGTGAAAAAGTTGAATAAAAATGGAGAGAGAATGGCTCCCTGAGGGACGCCGTTTTGTAATTTGATAGAGTGGGAGAGATTGTTTTTATATAATACTTTTGCAAAACGGTTGGTGATGAAATTGGAAAGCCATTTTTTGTCATTTTTTTCTAAAGGGGAATGGAGGATTTTTTGAATTAGGAGGTGAGTGGGGACGGTGTCAAATGCTTTGTCTATGTCTATTGCTGTGAGTATTGATCTATGGGAAGGTGATTTGTTGAAGCCATTAATGATGATGTGTTGTGTGAGGGAAGTGAGGGCTGTTGTTGTTGAAGTGGTTGCTTTTTAAATCCGTGTTGGAAGTCTGGGAGAGGAATAAGATTGGAAATTTTATTAATATTAATTCTCTAGCAATTTAACTGCGGGAACAAAGCAAGAAATTGGGCTATAGGAGGAAGGAGAGTTGGGGTCTTTTTTTGGTTTGAGGTTTAGGGAATTAATGTATGGCTTGTTTCCAGATTGGGGGAATGTAGTTGAGTTGCCAGGATTTATTGAAGATGTCTGTAATTAGGAGGATTGCGTTGTCTCCCAGGTGTTTTAAGTGCAGGTTAGATATGGAGTCTGGGCCTGTTGCTGTTGAATTTTTGAGGGTTTTAATGGTTTCTGTTATCATGATTGTTGTGAATGGGGGTGGGAGGTTGTGGTCTGATTTGAGTTTTCTGAGTTGTTTTTTGTTTTCCTATTTCTGGGTGTGTTGGTTTGCGGGAGATCTTAGCGTAATGTTTAGCGAGACTGTCTGATTGTTGTTTAGGGGAGGGGAGGGAGTTGTTAGGTAGAGATGGGGATTCGTGTGATGGTGGGGGTTGTTTCGTGAATTGTTTAACTTTTTGATAACTTGCCAGGTTTTCTTATTGTCTTTGCGTGAGATGTTTTGTTGGAGGTATTCAGAGAATTTTTTAGTAGTGTTGGTGGTTATGAGGTTAGTGATTTGGTTGTTTAGATTTGTTATTTGGTTAGAGATGTGGGGGTATATGGAGTGAGTTTTCGAAGGGAGTTTCTTTGTTTTATGAGTTGGCTGATGTTCGGGTTTAGTTTGGGATTGTATGATTTTCTGTGTCCCTTGGGTATGTGAAGGTTTGCAGATTTGATAATTGTTTTGTTTAAGTGAGTGATGGAGGTGAGAAGGGATGTTATGTCGT
>JABUQX010049659.1:20000-30000 GCA_015478945.1 Trachelipus rathkii | reverse complement strand
TTTTTAAATTACCAAATATATTATTTCTTTCCTCTTCCTGTCCTTTTGCTGTTTTTGTACAGAAAGGCACAATAAATACTTGTAATTTATTGCTTCAGAACGTTATATAGATTTAGTAGTTACTACATGTAATTCTTTTAACATTTCAAAGATCATATGAAAGTAGTGGTTAGAAAATGACCCTACGAGTGTTTTAAAACTTTAAGTTATACTGTGATTTTCATTACATACTTTCATTTTCTTTAATTAATTTTAAATGACGGTTCGAAGATTTTGCTGTTCTGTGTTTCTGAAAATATTAAGCAGAATTTTGAAATTTACAATGTAATACTCTTGTTTCAAACGTCACTTACACAAACACACACACACACACACACACACACACACACACACACACACACACACACACACACACATATATATATATATATATATATATATATATATATATATATATATATATATATATATATATATATATATATATATATATATATATATATATATATATATATATATATATATATATGCTCTTCTGGAAGGTGACCTGAGTATTTTCGATAATCGATAGTTTTTTACCATTATCAACGATTCAATTTATAGACAAAATGTACTTAAATAATTTTTAAAAAAATCATAATAATGCAAGACAAAACCTTACCTCTACAGCAACAACAACAATAACACCAACAACAACAAAAATAATTATGCTACGAAAGTATATATATATATATATATATATATATATATCTATATATATATATATATATATATATATATATATATATATATATATATATATAACTAACTATCTCTATAAATATATATATATATATAATAATAATATATATATAATAATAATAATATATATATGTAATAATATATATGTATATATGTATGTATATAATATATAATAATAATATATGTAATATATATATATAAATAATAATATGTAATATATATATATCTTTCTTAATAATAATAATAACAATATAATATTTAATAATATATAATAATAATAATAATATAATAATATATATAATAATAATAATATATATATATATATATAATATATATATAATAATAATATAATAATAATATAATATAATAATAATAATATAATATATATTAATAATAATAATAATATATATATAATAATAATATATAATAATAATAATAATATAATAATAATAATAATAATATAATATATAATATATGTAATATATATATAATAATAATAATAATAATAATAAAATAATAATAATATGAGTAATAATAATAATAAATATGTATATGTAATAATATGTAATAATAACAATAATATAATAATATGTATAGTAATAACAACAATAATAATATATATATATAATAATATATGTAATAATAATAATAATAATATATATATATGGTATATATATATGGTATATATATGTTTATATAATATATATATATAATAATATATGTATATATATATAATATATGTATATATATGTAATATATATATATAATAATAATAATAATATAATAATATATATAATAATAATATATATATATAAATATATATATATAATAATAATAATAATAATAATATATATATATAATAACAACAATAATAATAATATATAATATAATATATATATATATAATATATATATATAATAATATATATATATAATAATAAAAATATATATATATATATATAGATATGATATATAAATATATATATATATATATATATATATATATATATATATATATATATATATATAATGAGAAAGAGAGAGAATATAATAAAAATAAATATATGTAATATATATATATATATACTATATAAATATATATATATATATATAATATGAAATATATATATATATAATAATAATATAATATAAATAACCCTTAACATGATAATAATAAAAAAAGAATAATAAATATATATGCATATATAATAATATATTAAGAAAAATTAACATATAAAAATTAACATGATAAAAAAAAGCAACATGTGGTAACTCTAGCGCTCTTTCTGTTGGAGTTTTAGCTAACACGTGACACTGCAAGGCTGTACGTTTTGCACTCGGCAATTTTCAATATCATGTCTTTTTATGTAACTTCCTTTTAAAGGACAAGTGCCAATATAAATATATATATATATATATATATATATATATATATATATATATATATATATATATATATATATATATATATATATATATATATATATATATATATATGTATATATATATATATATATATATATATATATATATATATATATATATATATATATATATATATATATATATATATATATATATATATATATATATATATATATATATATATATATATATATATATATATATATATTAGGGATGTACAGATAGTATCGGTATCGGCAGTATCGGTTTTGGTATCGGTATCGGTATCGGTATCGGTTAATATGGCCGATACTTGGCCGATACTTCTTATTTTTTGGGTGAAGAATTATGAGAAACTTTCAGATTCAATAACACTATGGAACACAAAAAATGTTTCTTTTATTTTTTTATTGAATCTTATATATTTTTTGACGCTGAACACAAAAATGACCTTCATTTTTTTTCTATCATCCATACTTTGAGAGTTATTGCAATATTTAAGTTTTGGAATTTTTAAGGTTTGTTAATAAGCTTACACTGTAGGTACTTATTACAATTTTTTATTTGAAGGTTTAAATTTACGAACAGTAACTTAAAAAAGACTTTTTACTTGATAAGATGAATACTAATATCTACAAAATATAAGTCAATGCTTTAATAAGCCGAAAACATGCTTACTTTGCATTTAAAAGTGCTTTGCCCATCGTGTTTTTCTCTTGTGAATCGATTTGGCTTCTCTTATCAAAACTCACATATAATTACCCATCATGGCACTATCCCAACGTCCCTGGTATCGCCTTTCCATTGTCTTAATATCCTGGTGAAATCTTTCACCATGTTATATCTTCTCATCCAAATACTGAGGTCCTCTATTTAGGGGATTTCAATGTACACAACACTGAATGGTTGGGGTCCTCTCATACTGATTTAGGTGGGGAGGAGGCCGAATCATTTAGTGTTTTCAACGATCTGGAGCAACTAATTAAAGAACCTACACACATTCCGGATCGTCCCAACCAATTCTTGAACACACTTGACCTATGTTTCACCACTAGTCCTTCTCTCTATAAATACACCACCTTCGCTCCTATTGGTAAATCAGACCACAAATATCTCTTAATTTTAATACTCTCTCCAACAGCTCCATCCTGCCCTATGCGTTTTTCTGGCACTTTGATCGGGCCGATTGGGGGGGGCTTGCGTTGCTTCTACGCTAACTATAGTAGAATGACTGCTTTGACTCTGAAGCATTTTCAGCTTCTGCTGATAAATGGGAGCTGTAATCGTTGAGGGGATGAGCAGGTTCATTCCCTTCTTCACTAAATCTTTCTCTTCTCATAATCCATGGTTCGATCGTACTTGTTCTCTGGCCATTCAGGCTAGACAGTGCGCATCGGGGGTGGAAAAATTCTCGTTCTCCTATCACTCTCGCTAATTTTCATTCAGCTAGAAATCGTTGCAGGGATACTCTTCGACGAGCAAAGCGGGCTTTCATCAAACGAAAGTGCGCTAACCTCCTTGGTTCTCCTACTGACAAATCTTTCTGGCCTCTTGCCAAAAACATCTCTAACAACTTCTGTAAATCTGTCTTTCCTCCTCTTATTCGCTCTGATGGTTTTGTTGCTAATTCTCCAACTGAAAAGGCCAATCTCTTCGGCCTCCTATTTTCCTCTAACTCAACCCTGGATGATTCTGGCATTCCTCTTCCTCCTCCTTCTCCTCTCAGGTTTCCTATGCCTTTGCCTGTGATTACATTTGATCGGGTGCATGGGCTCCTGAAATCTATGAACGTTAGGAAGGCGGGTGGCCCGGATAGCATTCCTCCCCGTGTTTTGAGGGAGTGTGCTTCCGTGCTGGCCCCTCCCCTCGTTCAACTATATTCTCTATGTCTCAATACTAACACTTTTCATCAGTGTTGGAAGCACGCACATGTCCAGCCGGTTCCGAAAAAAGGAAGCCGCTCTGATCCTTCTAACTATCGCCCAATAGCTCTCACTTGTATTCTATCTAAGATCTTTGAAACCCTTCTCAACTCTCATTTCTTAGATCATCTGGAATCTCATTCACTTCTTTCCGATCGCCAGTACGGCTTTCGGCGCTCGAGGTCTACTGGCGATATTCTTCCCTATTTTACTGATTTATGGTTTCCACCCATAGGAACTACAGGGGAGACTTGCGTGTGGCGCTTGACATATCAAAGTATTTGACCGGGTATGGCGCGTCACTGCTCTCCAAGCTCCCTTTCTTTGGGTTTCTTCTTCCTTCTCTTTGCTTACTTATGTCTAGTTTTCTCTCAAATCGCTCAATATTGGCTGTTGTTGACGGGGCGTCTTCTACTTCTTTTTCTGTCAATTGTGGTGTTCCTCAGGGTTCTGCCTTATCTCCTACTTTATTCTTACATTCATTAATGATCTTCTCACCTGCACATCTAACTCTATTCATTCGTATGCCGATGACTCGACCCTTCATTCTTCAACTCATTTCAATTCTGCTCTTTTACTTTAGAATTGTCTCTCGTCTTAACCTTTCCGATTCTATTCTCACCAGATCTGGATAGAATTTTCCGAGATTAAAGGGGGTCGTCTCAACCTTGTGAAATTCAATTCTTTAAACTCAATTTCTACAATTTTCCCTCTAAAACACCTTCAACTTTCCTATCTCTTTCGACTGTTCTCTCGTCTCTCTGTTGACAATATAAACATCATTGGCCTTAACATAAGCAAAAAAAATGTCTTGGAAACCTCACATCACAACGGTTGATAGGGCGGCCTCAAAGAAACTGGGAATTCTGTTTAGACTGCGAGACTTTTTTCCTATTCTTAGTTACTCCAGCTATATAAGGGCCTCATCCGCCCTTGTATGGAGTACTGCTCTACATATCTGGGGGGCTCAGGTTTCACCCGGCTTTTGGACTGGGTCGAGTCAAGGCCCAAAAGACTTATAAAGTTCCGTACTTTCCACTTCTCCTGACCCTCTATCTTTGCGGCGTGATGTTGGTGCTTCTTATTCTATAGGTACCGCAGCAGCAGGTGCTCGAGGGACTTGCCACTCGCGTACCACCACCTTGCGACGCCCGCGTAGCACAAGGGGTGTGTGTCTGCGCATGAGTTTTGTGTGGATATTGGTAACTCAGGCTAGTTCTCTGCGGTGCTTCTTTCGTTCCTGCCACCTCTGTTCTGTGAAATTCTCTTCCATCTTCTGTGTTCTGCTGAATTTAATCTCCCTCACTTCAAAGCTTGCGTCTGTATCTGCGTAATTTGAGTTAGTTGGTGAGCTTCTGAGACGTGTAACACCCCTCCTTGAATACTCCCACGCCCGTGGGTGGTAGTGACCACGTAAAAAAAAAAATGTTCTTCACTTACATCCGGTAAATTCTCCGAAAAAGTCCAAATGCGAGTGTAAATAACGCACCTTTAATGACATACGGCACCCATTTTTTTATAACAATCAATGAGCATTTTTATCAGCTGTTTTGTAATCTGGATCTTTACAATTTCCTAAAAATCCCTGAAACACATTACGGAATGCACACCAGGCATAATTTTCAATTATGCTTATCTTTTCCTTCAATTTCAAGGAATTAAGCATATTTAAGCAAGTTTCAATGAGGTCATCATCTAGAAAAGCAAAGAGAAAAACCTGCTACATATATATATATATAAAAGTAGCTTCTGTATATATATATATATATATATAATATATATATATATATATATATATATATATATATATATATATATATATATATATATATATATATATACTTATATATATATATATATATATAAATATATATATATATATATATATATATATATATATATATATATATATATATATATATATATATATATATATATATATATATATATATATATATATATACTCTAAAAGCTATACTATATATCTAGAAAAGCATTTCTTCTTTTATATGTCATGGACTTGTTATAAAACAATTTTACTTACAGAAGGTGTGGTGAAGGTTTAGGGTAGTTTTCATTATGAGGAACTGGGGTTCTGGATGAGAGAATATCTGAATATGGAAGAGATTGCCTTCCTTTACCTTTTCCATATTTTGTAATATTCAGAAGTGGCAGTCATCATAGTGATTCGCTGGCTCTCGCCATATTCTGGGAATAGCCAAAGGCATTGCTTTTCTTGTTCCTCTAAGCCATCCTTCTAGGGTTGTTTTGCAACTTCCACATATAATGAGGTGCCCAGTGCTTATCTTAATCACCAATAGGCATACCAAAGTAGAGCCTGTACGCTATCCAATATTTGGTTTCCTTCACAATTTTGGTGGAAATGTGCTTAGAACTAGAATAATATCAACACACATAACAAAATGAATCTGACAACGTTTTACACTGTCTACTTGCAATTTTACAAATGTTTATTATATTATTACTAATGTTCTGAAAATTATAAAAGATATTTAAGTTTGGTACCTCACCTTCAATTATATCATTGCACTAGAATGTAGTTAAACAATCTGCATAAAAAACTATATATAATAATATAAATAAATATATATATATATATATATATATATATATATATATATATATATATATATATATATATATATATATATATATATATAAGTTATTAAGCATGCAATCCCCATAAAAAATTAATAGACTGACTTTTACTCAGCGCGATGCTGGTAACGACCCTACAAAATGAGAAGTTGCCAATAATTATTTTTATGCCGATACATCGTAACACGAAAACGGTCGATGCTAAAAAATAAAAACATATTTGGAATCTGCATAAAAAACTGTATAAAAAACAATAAAAAATCATAAGAAACCAAAAATAAATTTTTTGTTACATTGTGTAATAAACTTAGTTTCGATATTAAAGGTTCTAATAAGGAATTCATTTAGGCTAGCTGAAACCCCACAAGAATGGCATCTCTGACGGTGAACCACTTCTAGAATGCATTTAAATGGCACTTAACCGGGAGCTTGCTCGTGACAAAAAAAAAAAGATTCACAGAAATGGAAGCCGCATCAGCAACCCCTGGCAACAGCACTGATAGTGGGGATGGTGGCTTTTCAGCAAATAAACCTACTGAAGATGAAGAGGATTTGGATGTTAGACTTTGATAAGTTCATGGCTGAAATTGCATTGACATCTCATTCACCTTCAAAAAAATCGCAAGGAAATTATTCAACTGAAGAAGACAGTCATCAATTGGGCAAAGATATTCAAATTTGCAATCTCTGTGAAAGAGGAGATGAAACTCTGCGAAAACATGGAGATGCTGCCTACAGAAGAGAATCCTTTCATGTGGTGGCATGAAAATGGGCCACGGTTTCCATTATTATCAGGGCTTGAAAGCAAATATTTATCAGTTCCTCCCTCTCATCCAGTCGAAGAGCGACGTATTTTTAGGTGGGAATGTAAACACCCCAAAAAAGAACAGGCTCTCGCCAGATACTATTAGTGAAAGCTTAATGTTTTTGCATCACAATTTGAAATTTTTGAACTTGAGTATTGAATGATATCTATTTTTATCTTAAAGGAGTATATTATTATTATGTCATGTTTTGAGTAATAGCGTTTTTATTTTGTCTTTTCAACTGATAATTGAGGTTTCTTCTTTCATTATTTTATTCTTTATATTGTAGCTGGTGAGAATCTTCTTGTAAATTGTAATAATGTTAAAACATAAAGCTAGTAGCTAAACTTGGTAATACTTACTGGAAAATGGAAATGGAATATTTTTAAATAAACACAAACATAAAATAGTTATTAATATTATATTTGATTTATTATTCCTTTAAGATACTATTTTAATTTATAAAATAATAAATATACTTGGGCACAACCAAATATGAAATAAATGACTAAGTATAGGTTTACGGGATATGAATCCTGAGGTTGCCCTGGCAGTACACATATGTTCTACCATCTTATTACAATGTGTTGTATATTAATTAAAGTATCGGTATCGGTATCGACACCTAAAAAAATTGAGTATCGGTATCGATTTCGGTATCGGTACATCCCCTAACTATATATATATATATATATATATATATATATATATATATATATATATATATATATATATATATATATATATATATATATATATATATATATATATATATATATATATATATATATATATATATATATATATATATATATATATATATATATATATATATATATATATATATATATATATATATATATATATATATATATATATATAATGGGGTGGAGAAAATCAGTTCTTTCGTTAATTTTTCTTAATTTATTCCATAAATTAAGAAATAAAGACGAATTGGAATCACGTTTAACCAATTAAAGCAAGAAGAGAAAAATGTTTTCAAAATAGAACAATCATTTGATATTAATGACGGTGCTATTAATACTTTAATCAGTTATAATAATAATAATAATAATAATAATAATAATAATAATAATAATAATAATAATAATAATAATAATAATAATAATAATAATAATAATAATAATAATAATAATAATAATAATAATAATAATAATAATAATAATAATAATAATAATAATAATAATAATAATAATAATAATAATAATAATAAAAAATAATAATAATAATAATAATAATAAAAAATAATAATAATAATAATAATAATAATAATAATAATAATAATAATAATAATAATAATAATAATAATAATAATAATAATAATAATAATAATAATAATAATTTTGGGGGGGGAGGAATATGCCGAATAAGATAAGAGGGACAAGAACAAGACTGCTGATCTTTTAATAAATAATATAGAGAGGAGCATTGAAATTATAAAGAAATTTATATGGTAAACAATTTAAAATTTCTACCATTTGTTTTGACACCCTAATCTGTATATTGATTTTTAGTGACAGAATTGAGAAAGAACTTAGATTTTAGAAAGGAAATCCAAGTTTCAATAACTGCCAACAGTACAGTTCATTTTGATTAATATAAATAAATTTTTCCGATATGAACAATAAATTTAAGTTAAAAGATACAAAACAAAAAATCAGTTTGAGGCTGGAAAGAATTTGATGTGAGTTATTGGCGAGCGATGATCATAAAAGTTATCTTATTAAGATTCATATCTGTCTTTCAAACGACATCCACATTGAGTGTTTTGGGCTGAGCTTAAATTTGTTGTTTGTGAAAGCTACACTTTGATTTAATAATTTCCATTCGAAATCTTTAAATTGCTCACTTACCAATTAAATATCAAAATACATTTTTATTCATGAACCTTCAAATAAAACTGTAAAAAGATGTATCAAATATTTTGTTGGCTTTTTAATTTCATTTAGTAAATATTTATTAATACATTTTTATTTTAAGTTACAACGTACTATATGAGAAGTGATGATAAACTATGAACCAAGACTTTTTAATTTTCATAAACTAAATTCCCTACTTGAATTTGAATTTTGCATGCACAATATATTAAAACTCTCAAAAAGAAATGTACAATAAGTAACCTGCTAATATGTGTTTTCATAATATGATCATTAATAATAATCATTATTTTCTTGTATTTTAATTGACCTCAAAATTATTTTTAAATAATACCTTGGAAAAAGATTTATAAAAAAGGTATTAAACTCTTCTCCTCCACGCATGTCATCTTTTCAGCACAATATTTACGACATTTCATTTGCAGTCACTAAATTTTCTTGTCAAGAATTATTCGTTTAAATATTTTTGGCATCATTTTAAGTTTATTTTGTGAGGAAAGTTCGTAAGTAATTCATATTTTTGTTCTCATCTTTGAATCCAAGTTTATGCTAGAGATTTTGCGGAATAATTCGTACACTTCATCATAATCTCCCACAAAGTCACAAATTTT
>JABUQX010049659.1:15000-17500 GCA_015478945.1 Trachelipus rathkii | reverse complement strand
TATTAAAGACCATAGTCTCATTACTATACATTAACACAGGCAATAATAACATACCCTCATGTAAGACCTTAGCTCACTCAAGACTTTGTCCCTTTACATCCACCAACGATTTAATTGCACCAGCCACCTTCCTGCCATTCACAACTTTACTACTACTACTTATTGGCGGGCGATGATCATATAAGTTATCTTATTACGATTCATATCTGTTTCTTAAACGACACCCACATTGAGTGTTTTGGACTGAGCTTAAATGTGCTGTCGGTGAAAGCTACACTTTTATTTAATAATTTTCATTCGAAAACTTAAAATTGCCAACTTATCAATTAAATATCAAAATACATTTTTATTCAAGAATCTTCAAATAAACTGCAAAAAGATGTATCAAATATTTTGTTGGCTTTTTCACTTCATTCAGTTAATATTTATTAAGACATTTTTACTTTAAGTTACAACATACTATGTGAGAAGTGATGAAAAGCTATGAACCAAGAGTTCTGATTTTCATAAACGAAATTCCTTTTTTGAATTTGAATTTTGTATATAATATATACCAAACATCGCAAAATGAAATGTACAATAAGTAACCTGCTAATATGTGTTTTCATAATATGATCATTAATTTTTTGTTTTCTTGTATTTTAATTGACCTCAAAATTATTTTTATATAATACCTTGGAAAAATAATTTATAAATAAGGTATTAAACTTTTCTTGCCTCGTGTCATCTTTTTAGCACAGTATTTATGACATTTCATTTGCAGTCACCAAATTTTCTTTTCAAGAATTATTCGCTTCATTATTTTTGGCATTATTTTAAGTTTATATTGTAAGCAAAGTTTGTAAGTAATTTGTGGGATTGACCGGGCTGCTTTAATTTTAGCCGGGGCCGGGCCGGGCCGGGGTTAGCTAAAAATAGCAATATTATTCAATTTTGGTGAAGCTATTAATGTGAAATTAAATATAATTTCAATTAATTAATAATTTAAATTATAAAAAAGGAATACATTTAATTAATTCAATTAAATAAATATTTTCGAAAGAAATTTTTAGAAAATAATTGATTTTCTAGAAGAATAAGTTGTATTATTAAATATATATATATATATATATATATATATATATATATATATATATATATATATATATATATATATATATATATAATAATTATTTTTTTTTTTTTATATATATATAATATAGATAGATATATATTTTTTTTTCAAGAACTACTTTGTCGTAGTGATATATTTACTTTAGAGAGGAAGCCCTTGGATTTTTTTTAGTATTATGATTTACTGTCACTTCATTTTATTACTAAATGTACACAAATTAAAAACGATTGTTAAAGACACTTTTTTTAATGAAATAAATTTTAAAAGGAAAGCTAATTTTCGTCCCAACACGCGAGACCTTTTCAGGCTAAGGGACTGGATTTCTTTCTTGATCTTCATCAGTTCAAGTGTGTTTCAGTTGGTCTGCTATTTTCTTCATGGTGTTGTTGAAATATTTTGATGTTTTCAGATATTCATTTTGTATAAAATCTATCTTAACTTCACCGGGATGCTTATTGTAGTTGTTACTATTATAAATGCAAAAGGATTCCATGATTTTGCGGTGGTTCGTGTGATTGATATTTCTGATCATCTCTATATTGTTGATATTGATAGAGTGGCCTGTGTTACGCCTATGACTTGTTATAGCTGAATTTATGCTGTCCTTGTGCAGGTCATCTGCATGTTGATTTTTTCTTCTTTTCAAATCTATGGTTTCACCTATATATGTTTTATTGCAAGTATTGCAGTGGATGTGATATATACAGCTTTGGGGAAGATTTTCTTTTTGTTTTGAGGGTTTGAGAATGTTTTTTAAGGTGATGTTATTTGATGAAATGAGGGTAATATTTTTTGGTAATATTTGTTCTAACGAATTGGTAATTGAGGAATTGTTAAAAAGGAGGTGTTGCTATTTTTCGGGGTAAAGGTGCTATAGTACCTCTTTTTTGCTTTGTTAAATGCTTTTGTGATGAAAAACTCAGGATAGTAAAGTGATTGGAAAGTATGTGTGTTGTTGTGGAGTATTTAGTTTCTTGCTGCTAAGAGGGAGAGGATATTGGAAGAAGGACGGAGAGAAATTAGAGAGACAGAACAGGCTAAATTGTTGGTTGTTTGGGTAATGATTATATAGCCAATGTATATAGTTTGGTGCGAATGTTGGTTTTCTATATATAGTAAATTGCAAGTAATTGTTATTCCATGTGATTAAGGTATCGAGGAAGGGGATAGAGTTGTTGGAAGGCATTTCTATCGTATACTGAACTGAAGAATGAATAGAGTTAATATAGTTTAGGACTTCATTAGGTTTGGTGTTGTGAGGGAGGGAGACAAAAATGTCATCTACATATCTAATCCATAAACTATTGTTTAATAAAGGGTGGGGTAAAATATGATAAAATTCTGTTAGTTCCATATATATATATATATATATATATATATATATAT
>JABUQX010049659.1:2500-5000 GCA_015478945.1 Trachelipus rathkii | reverse complement strand
ATCTGAAAGAAGTGGTTAATAAATTCATGGCAATGAGCCAAAAACGTTTTGGTAAACTATAAAGCATTCATCCTTTCGAATATTTTGACAAGCCGAGAACAGATATTCACGAATTTTGGTAAGTTAACATTCTTATTCTATAATTTTTTTATATATATATATATATATATATATATATATATATATATATATATATTATATATATTTTTATATATATATATATATATAATATATATATATATATATATATATATATATATATACAGTATATATATATATATATATATATTTCATATATATATATATATATATATATACTTACTATATATATATATATATACTGCATACCTATATATATATATATATATTATATATATATATATATATATATCAATAAACTAGATTGATACTTATTTTTTGGAGGAGGGGAGGGGGAAATTAGATATTTAAGTAAAAATAGTAATAATACATTTGGAAGCAGAATGTAAAAAGATGTTTTTGAGAATTTGATTAAATTTTTATACAAAAAAGTGAAAAGTCTTTAATACATGTTTTTTCCCTTTTAAAGAACATTTATACTCATTTTTACATACTCTTTCCAAAAATGTCATTACTTTTTTATGTAAATATCTAATTTCTCCAATAAAAAGGAGTACTAATCTGATAAATAGCATATAAGCCATATACATATATATATAGGCCTAATATATATATATATATATATATATATATATATATATATATATATATATATTATATATATATATATATATATATATATATATATATATATATATATATATATATATATATGGTCAAGGACCCCCATTTCCGCTGGCGGGGGGCCCCTATGATTCTTAGTTACGCCACTGTATGTATATATATACATATATAACTATATATATATATATATATATATATATATATAACTTATATATATATATATATATACATATACTTTATATATATATATATATATACCATACCTGCATGCTATATATATATAATTAAATACTTGAGTTACTCAAATTAAAAAAGAAATTTATTTTATCTATATTGTAGATCACGATAAACTATCAATATTTCCGATTTAAAATTTTTCTTTATTGTTTTAAAATGTAAATAATGTAACTATTTTAATTGATTTTATTTGTTTTATTAAATTTTTTTTTTTTTTATTAAATATTATTTATTATGTATAGTATTTAAACATATCATTTATAAACATAGTATTTACAAACAATTTTATACTATAAATTCACAGATACGATATCCGCCATTTGCTTTGGGCACGGATTAGTCCTATTTTTAATGTGTTAAAAGCGTTATTTAATAGCGGCTATTCTTCCCTTTTTCATTTCAATTTTGCATAATCTTTTATATTTATTATGTAATAATTTCATTTATGTGACCAACTTTCGCAAAAAAATAAGAAAATATTATCGTAACATTGTAAAATTTGCAAAAATAGACAGTTGCTATTATGTTAATTTCAACTCATTTGAGGCTCAAGTAGCAAAACAGAGTCCTTTCTGATATATATATATATATATATATGTATATATAAATATCAATATATATATACATATATATATATATATATCTATATATATATATGCTATATATATATATATATATATATATATATAACCCTTATATATACTATATATATATATATATATATATATATATATATATGTACTCTGCTATATATATATAATAACATAGCATAACTGCTGCTCTTATATGCTTATATATATGCTTTTATATACCATATGTATATATATATATATATTTTTTTTTTTTTTTTACAGTTATCACCACCGCTCACGGGCAAAGCCCTATTCAAGGAGGGGGTGTTAAAATCAACAAAAATTCAACTAACGCAAATTACGCAGATGAGCACAGACGCGAGCTTTAAAATGAGGGAGATTAAATTGAGTAGGAAACACAGAAGATGAAGAGAATTCACCAGAACAGGGTGGCGGGGAAGAAGAGGCACCGCAGCGAACTAGTCTGGAGTTGCTAACATCAAAAACTCATGCGAGAGCAAGGCACCCCTTGTGCTACGAGGGCGTCTTAAAGGTGGTGGCACGCGAGATGGAAAGTTCCCTAGAGCACTTGCCGCTACGGTACCTATAGAAAAGAGATAAAGCACCAACATCGCGCCGCAAGGATAGAGGGTCAAGTGAACTAGAAAGAACAGGACAGTTGATAAGTCTTTTGCCTTTGACTCGACAACCTATCGAAAGCCAGGAACACAAAGGCCCCCAGATATATGAGGCAGTACTTTCCATACAAGGACGAGGATGAGGCCCTTGTATAACTGAGTAACTGTGAAGAGGAAAAAAAAAGTCTCGCAGTCTAAACAGAACTCTCCCAGCTTCTTTGAGGCCACCTTAGCAACCGTTGTGATGTGAGGGTTTCCAAGACATTTTTCTGTTAGGCCAAGGATGTTTATATTTTCAACAGGAGAGACGAGAGAACCATCGAAAGAGAT
>JABUQX010049658.1:0-12707 GCA_015478945.1 Trachelipus rathkii | reverse complement strand
CGATATGTGATGGAATTCATGGAAATACTTAAAAATATCTTTCCCTGACAGAACTAAAGACAGGGCACTGAACGAGAAATTTTAGAACTTAAGGAAGAAAATGTAAGAGACAGTGAGAAAGACACGAAGAATAAATGGATACATTTAAGGAAAATTGATGGAACATCAGAGATACTGGGGAGAAACGAGATAGTCTAGAGAGGAGGAAAAAGACAGCTGGTGGACCCGATGAGTGAAGGCTGCCCATTTAAACTGCATAGAATTTAGATACAGGAAATGGTGAAGTAAATGAAAAAATAGAGTGGATTATGTGAGCCGAAAACATGCAAGAACATGATAAAAAGAAGGCAGTAGAAGCAATCATGGGTAAACAATAGGGTCGATATCCTCGAAGGAGAAACAGATGATGGGGACCAAAATTAATCTGTGGTTGGCTAAAAGTATGATGAAGATCCTTGAAAGAACGAGAAACGTCCGTCCAACATGAATAAGGATGGAGAACATTGCTGGTAGGGGAGGAGGACCGTGTTGGCAAAGATGGAGAGATTACTCTGAGGAATTGCTTGGATCTTGAGGTTAAGAGGACGGTGCAATGGAGAGGAACAGGAGTGGTGGAGGGACAGAGAAAGGACATGGAGAAATAATGCGTGGAGAAATAAGGGAGCACATATAAAACGCCTAAGTGCAATGGAAAAAGCCCAGGAACCGATGGATGAGCTAATGTATACAAGCACGGAGAGGCAGTGAGTAATGGCTGACTATAAACTACTGGATGCAGATTATGGGAGCAAAAGAGAATACCTGACAATCGGAGCTAGAGCGGTGGTCATTGCACCTATATATACAAATGAGATAATAAGAATTTTAAAAAAAATAACAGCATTTAAAAGCAGAAGTTTGCACTCAAAAATATATGGTGAGCAATATTGTAAAGGCAGGACTGAACAATCAAATGAACAGATAAACTAGGAAGTTGGCAATATGGCTTCAGAGTGGGAAAAAGTACAATGTAACCAATCTTCTACATGAAAATGCATGATATGAGAAAAAACACAAGAGGGTCAAATCCGAGCAGATGTGGTTGTGGGAGCTTTGAAAAGAGCAATTTATGACTATAGGGAAAAGCTAGGCGAGCACTGGACAACAAGAGTATGGACGAGTACCCACAAATTAAAAGAGCAAAAAAAACGTACATACTGCATAATAGAAAGGAGTTGAACGGGAGAAAAAGAGAGATAAGATGGTTTGAGGTGAGTTCAGAAGAGTGAGAACCAGGCAGCTCTTGCTCTCCACCCTGCTATTACGATATTATACAATGGATTTACGGCACTGAAGAGAATATTGTATGGACAGTGACCAAGTGAGGCACACACTACTATACGCATATGATGCAGCACTTTGAATAGCAGACTGCGGGCGATGGGCGCGCGATCTGCAAGGAAATGATTGATGAAACAGAGTCGATGCCCAAATGGGAAGCAGAAATGTTATGAATTAAATACGCTGAAAAGATGGACGGTAATGAGATAGCTAGGAGAAAGACAGGAATATAACATCAAATATTTAGAAGGGCAAGAGGACTTACAGCAGGGTTAAATTCAAAATACTTGGCATGATGAGGAGGGAGAGAGAGGTTCAGGGCGGGAGATAGGTGAGAGGATAAAGAAGTTCTCTCAGAACGTAGGAGCATTATACCCAGTAATGAAAGAAACAGCTATACCAAAAGAAGTTAAAATGTGAGTCATACCCAAAACAGTAACTGAAGGCACCATTCACTTATTCACGGCTCGGACATGCTAGCATTCTGAAATCACAACCTAAATGAGAATAGTGAGGCGACGGAGATGAGCGATCGCTGAAGATTGAATTGAGGAGTACCCTGAGCAGAAAGGCGGAAGAAGTGCAGACTACGGCTGCTGCTAAGATATCCCAACCAGATCAATTAAGATGGGTATGGGCACTAGCAAGAAGAAGGAAGAGAGGAACGGACCAAGAAAGATGCTGGAATGCAACGCCAGTGGCACGTATACCTCGCCGGCAGACCGAAGAAGATGGAGACGCGGTGGAAGAATGCGATAACGTCAAGTCAGAAGAGGTGTCTAATGGTGGATTGCGGAGAGCAGAATGACCGAGGATAATAACCACAGGAGAGGTTCTGCAGAGGGCACACCTTGGCACAGGTCAATACAGACAGCTACACAGGGAGACTGGTGAAAATGAGATATAGTCTTCTCTATAAAAAATATAGGTTTCCACACAATGCGTCTTTTTCATAAAAAAATAAAGCCGCTGTTTCCAGAGAGCCAAGTGCAGCCTGGCGCTTGTGCAAAATCCAACTCCGGAAACGCTTCCAAGAATGCAAAAGTACTACGATAACCAATTCAGAGAACATGAAATTACGACCTGGAAACGGCCCGAGCGCCGCCCGTCGGATCCAGCCTGACAAATTGTAACACAATACTCTTATACGTCTATATGTATCTATCTTTTATGAACTATCACGACATCATTAGATCCCTAATATAAAAGTTAACTAAAATACTTAAAAAACTTTATCAAAGCCATTTCCGACACATGTTTTGTAAAGAAATTTGTTTGTAAACAAAGTATCCTTCCGCAGTATGTGCGCCTGGCCACCCGGGCTCGCAGTCGGAGCTTCTGAACTGAACCGCAGCTATAATCGTTTAACCTTCTGCGAGTTTCTACCACTGATCAGTAGGCAGAGTAGAAGAAGAAATTCATGCCTATCAGTTCAAACAGTTAGCGACATAGTAAGCAGTTATTTGGAATCATAAAATAGGCATAAATTGGTCATGAGAATTGCCAATCAAGAAATGTTTTTTTGGGGTAAAAACATTCCTGTCTTGACTTGACAAATCCATTCTTATATGGTTCCAAATTAATAGAAAAAACTTGCATTTATTAACATTTAAAATGATCTTTTGGGAATATCCCAAACGTCTAAAAGAATAAAAATTGTCCTTCTACTTCTAGGATAAAATCTAACACATAAAAACTCAATTATGTTTACCACAGTTATTAGACAGAATTGAAAAAAAAGGCAAAGCAAAAGTAATGCTATAAATAAATTTAACCCATTACGGTTGAACCTAACTCATAAAACCAAAAATATTCCCTGTCATAAAAAGAATCAAATACATAGATTTTGTACTATTCAAGAAAAACTAGATAATAGTAGTTAGAAATGGGCAATAATAATATATATATATATTTACTACTATTATTATAATATCTTATATATATTTATAGTATATTATATATATCATTATATAATATATATATATAATATATAATATATTTATATAATATATATATTTATATTATATATATTATAATATATAATATATAATCATATATATTATATAAAATATATATTATATATATATATATACTATTATATATATTAAATATATACTATTTATATATATATATAATATTATACATATATATATAATATATATATATATATGTATATTATATTATATATTATATATATTATATCAATATATCATATATTATATATTATATATCTATATATAATATAATATAATATATATTATATTAATATATTACTATAATATATATAGATAGATATATATAATAATATAATATATATATATATAGCTACATATATATATATATATATATAATATAATAATTATATATAATATATATACTATATATATATATATAAGAATATATAATATAGATTATATATAATATATATATATAGATATAAAATATAGTATATTTATATATATTTATAATATATAATAATTTATATATATATATTAATATATCTTTATACTATAATAATAATATATCTATATATGTATAACCCAAATATATTATAGTTATATTTCTACCTATATAGATACCCTCACTATCATATAGGAATAATACTTAAGTTAAGCCACTTTTTCATCCATCACCTAAATAGGCCACGTATAGCCGTCGTACAAGACCATCATCACCTTCAGATTTTACTGGGTTTGAACTGATCAATTTCGTTCGTCTTGTCCGTTCTATGTTCTTCTGTTCCTGGTGTTGTTGAGGTTTGTGGTGTAGGTGGATAATGTATGACACACTAGAAACAACAACTACCCGGCGAATAAGGAGTTTAAATAAATTATGCTGTTAAGATAATGTAAATCAACAGAGAGAGAAGAAGAAGAGAGAGGATGAGAGCAGAGAGAGAGAGAGAGAGAGAGAGAGAGAAGGGACGAGAAGAGAAAAGAGATGACGGGGAGACAGAGAGAAGAGACGAGGGGAGAGAGAAGAAGTTAAAACAAATTAGATTTGGTTCGTGGCTTTGTGTTTAATCGTGTGTCTGCGTTTGCAATTACGCTATGTGTGTTATTGAGCGAGTCCTGTTGGGGTGATTGGCTATATTAATCAACATATTAAGACCAATATCGCTCTCCATATTTTCAAAGGCTTGGCGCAATGGACACAAAATTTTACTCTCTCTCTCTCTCTCTCTCTCGTCTCTCTTCTCTCCTCTTCTTTCTCTCTCCTTCCTCTCTTCTCTCTGCTTCTCTCGCTTGTTACCCTCTTAATTAGCTAACCTCCTTTCTTTTATATAATATATATCGTATATATCATATATATAACATATCAATGATAAATTAAAGAAATTAATCATATATTGATAATAATCTATATTAATGTATATAATAATCCGAACTACCGATCAGTCATAGCCTATATAATATATATACTATATGATATCATATAACACTCACAAAGTAGATACAAGGGACGCATTATAATATATATATATACTATATACTATATATACTATATTATCATATAAGTTATATTATATATATTATAATATATACTATATATATATATTATATATGATATATTATATTATATAAAATAATATATGATATCATCATATATTCATACGTATACTATACCTTATATATATATATCATACTATACTATATATATTATATCGATATAAATATAATATAGTATATATAATTATATTTATATTAAATATTTTATGTATCATACTATAAAAGACGCTAACTAGTCGAGCTGTACGAGCGCCAAAACCTCCCCTTTCAAAAAACAAATTGTTCAATGTGAAGCAATGATGAATTCACTGAAATGTGACTACTGATGAAAGTCAATAGTCCCATACATAGCCCCTATCACTCTCCCCCCTCACCCTGAAGAGAAAACAGTTTGACGACGGACTGTTGAACTTAAACTTATATATATATAAATATATCATATATATATATATTACATTATTATACTATATAATATAATATAGATATGTATATATATATCTTATATATATAATATATATAATATATATATTATATATATATTATAATATTATTATATATACTATCTATTATATAATATAATATTATATCTATATATATATATATATATATATTATATATTATATATATATATATATATATAATAATAATAAATTATATATACTACAAGATTTAATATATATATATATAGTACATATATAATATATATATATAATATAATATATATACTATATATATATATATATATATATTAACTATATATATATTATATATATATAGCTATGGCTATAGTATATATACTATATCTAATCATATATATAAATATATTATACTAATATACTATTATCTATATACTATAATATATAATATATATATGTATATATACGTATATATATACTATATTATATATATATATATTATATATAATATATAGTAGTCATATCAGCTATATATAATAGTATATATACATTATATATATTAAATATATATACTATATAAGATATACCAAATATGTGTAGTGTATAGTCTATAGATAATATATATATATATATATACTATTATATACTTATATAATATATACTAATATATAATATATATTATATATATATATATATATATATTATTATATATATATTATCTATACATATATATCTTATTAGTATATAGTAATATAGTATCATAATAGATACGATATCGATAGATATATATATTATATTATATATATATATATATACTTATATATATATATACTATTAAGTATAATCAAATATGTCTTCTTCGTTATTATTCTTCATGAAATGCCCCATAATCCTTGTTTACTCTTTTAATTGCCAATTACTTCCGCCATACCCAAGCGTTTTCCTTTCCTTCAAAGCCGAGAGGCCTTAAGAGAAATGTGCATTCTGAACGTCACCCAGTACGTATCGAAAAACAGAATATTTGGTTCTATTAATCCAGTTATACAGGCTCTGCAGCACCCGATTGTTTAACCATGCCCCCGACTCTGTGTGTGATGGACAATACAAGAAACATCTAGAATTAGAGTCTTTAACGCATAGGCGAAAGGATTTGAAGTTCATGCAAGAGTCTAAGTTATGTAATTGCGGTTTATCTCCCAAATATCAATCACACTTACAAAGAGAGAGAGAGAGACGAGGAAGAGACAGAGAGAGGACGAGAGAGAGGGAGAGAGAGCGAGAGAGAGAGAGAACGGACAGAGAGAAGAGAGAGAGCAGAGAAGACGAGAGAGAAGTAATTGTCGCTCCTTATGAATTATGGTCAGGAGAAAGGAAAAACCATGAGAGAGACGAGAGAAGAAGAAGAAGCAGAACGAGAGAGAGGAAGAGAGGATAATAGACGCACAACTCATGAATTTAGATTGCAAAGACGCCGAAGGATATATCGACAGATTCGATCAGCATAAATTGCAAAATGGCATAACGACGACATAATTCGGAAAAACGGCAAATTGGGTAATACAAGAAAAACAAGCACATGCTCATTTGAGAATATTACTACAATATCTGCCAATTAGATGAATTTGGATAGAAGAGGGCTATAAGAGGTACAAGATAGGGTGTGTCGTTGGAACAGGAACAATAGCCCAAATGGTCGACAGAAAAAACGGTCGACAGGCCAAATGGTCGACAAGACATAAAAAAAAATCCAGTACAGCCTGCCGCAGGCGTTAGGATAGGTTAGGTTAGGTTACGTTAAGTCAATTATAGTTACAGTTAGTCATAGGTTATGTAGAGTATTAGGTCAGTAGGTTAGTATAAGGTTATGTTGTTTAGATTAGGTTAGTCTAGTTAGTAGGTAGTCTAGTTAGCGTTTAAGCTTTAGGCTAAGTAGGTTAAGCTTAGGTTTTGTTGGATTCGTTAAAGAAACTAAATAACCAGATATTTTTTTCTGCGAATGTCGACCATTTTACCTGTCGATCATTTTCCCTGTCTACCATTTGTTATTAGCTTCGTTGGAGCTCTTAAACATCTGAGTTTTAATAAATTCAAGAAATGTAGAAGAAGAGAGACAGTGTTCAACAATAAAAGAAGGAGAATGTTGACAGAAAATTAACGAAGGAACATCGTAACGAAAATAATTTGGACGATGCAAACTGCTGCAATCCACACAAACAAAATAATTTGCGATGCGATAGCTGCACCAACCACACAAAATAATTTGCCGACGCAATAGGTGCAGCAACCACACAAACACATCAATCATCAAAATTTAAAAGATTCCCTTTTATCAAACGTAATTTTTTTTACGTTTTTCCCCTTTGTGTGTTTCAAATAATTATTAAAAGGAAATCTCTTAATGCTGGTGTTTGTGTGTTGTGTTTGTGTGTGTTTGTGTGTGTGTTGCTGTTGTTGTGTGTGTGTGGTTGTGTGTGTGATGGCGGATTTTGTCAGCGAGAGAGAGAAGAGAGGAAGAGAGAGCAGAACGACGAGAGAGAGAGAAGTTGAAAATTGTCAATATCCGTATCAAATTTTTTTAGTCTTTAAGCTGATCTTTGTTTTCACTTATTTTTAAAGTTTTTTCATCTATTATTAATTTTCATGAATAACTATGTTGTTTATAATTTTCTAAACATTGTCTACTTTTCTCACAGCTAACTAATAATAATGTTTTTAATTAAAAATTCAACGTTTCCATTTAACTTTAAATTCTCATTTCGTCATACCAACGTAGATGCACACAATCAATTATTTAATGCCTAACATGATTTTCATGCCATAAAGACACCCACAAAAACACGTGTCACCAACAACAGAAAAAAAACAGCCCACCCGCCACCAATAGCCCACTTGAATTGAAACATCATATTTAATCAAATCCGTTAATTAATTTTCAGAGATTTTCTTTTATAAGTTATGCACTATTCCACCAAAATCATTTAAAAATCAAGCTGATGATCATAATTGTCATTTAAAGCTTACTCAATCAACATTATTCTGTATTGTATTTTATATCAACCAATTAATAATGAAAAATATGACCTACCTTTTTAAAAGTGATTATAAGTAAAATAGTGACAAGGATTTTTAAGTATGATTGAAACATTATTCTAACAATCAATTCCAAAAGATAAAAAAACTTTTGGAAATTAGTAAAAAGCTAACTAGCGAGGTAAGCTTCATGGCATAAAGATTTGTGGTGTATGAAGGATTCTAGGTCTAAATAAATTAGTAGAAAAATTGTTAATGATGGCTTTACATAATCAACATTTCAGCATTGTAGATGATTATGAATTTATATGAATCTTTGCTCATTTAAAACCTAGATTCCTTATTCCTTAGGGCCTAGAACCAAGATTCCTTATTCCCTAGCCAAAGATATTTCTCTAAAACTATACATCCGGAAATTTACAAAGAACTAAAGGAAACTATTGCTAAAAAATGTGGAAATTATTATACCTATTACATTACCTATTTCATGTAGGTATATAGAATTGGTCGTCTCATGAATCGTTTATCTCCCTATCAGCCTACTGGGTTAATAAATCCAACAGAGATATAGTGCTACGTGCTTCTCATCTAACAGAAAAGTTAGCTTTTCTTAAATCTATATGAATGAAACTAGGGAACTATGTAAATATGGAAACGTATACGAGGAAAAACTATCAAGGCTTCTTTCGTTCCAAGAAATATTACTTCTTATTCACCAGAACGGAAAAAATATTATTAAATCTAATTTAGATTCTCATCGTCCCAAAAAAAAAAAAAAAAAAAAAAGAAAAAAAAAATACTATATATACTTATAGTATATAATATAGTATATATATATATATATACTATATATATAATTATATACTCTATATAATATATATAGCTATAATAGATCATATATATATATAATATATAGCATTATATAGTATAATATATAAGTATCATATATATATTATATCTATATATTAATATATACTTATATATATATTATATATATATTATATATACTAATATACTTATCATATATATATACTACTATATATAATATATAGATATATATATATATACTTATATATAACCTATATATATATATATATATTATATATAATATATATATAGTATATATAGATATATATATAGTATATATAGATATATAATTAAACTATCAAATTTTTTATGAAAGTCTATTAATTTTAATTTATAAGAATAATAAATATGCTAATCCAAAGCAATTAATGTACCATCATTAATAGAATTCGCCTGAGGAAAAGTATTGATGATCTAGAGCATTCTTAGGTCTTAATGCTTGGAAGACAAAGGAGATTAACGAGGGCAAATACTTCGAAAGGCTAGAAAGGACTTGAATAAATGGGTACTTTCTGATATGGGCCGCGGCAACGAATGAATAGTGAAAAATACTGAGAAAAATCTTATATTAAAAGTGTTCGAGCTTGCTCGAAAATATGCAGCGTCATAGTGTCATTTCAGGATGTTGACATTCAAATGGAGTAAACACATTAGAAGCATCTATTTAGCGACAATGAAAACAAGGTTCATATTTTGTTTCCAGACTAAAACTATTTTAAAAGGAAAAATCTTTCCTATTTTTTCTTTTTGTTGTGGTAACCGTGTATCTCGTAAGTTGTATCGATATGTGAACGAGAACAAAAGACCTCTTAATTTAAGTTCTAATGTATTAGGAATACTGCACGTGGTACAGGCTTCAATTCCACAAGAGTACATTACCCACTTCCCAAGTAAATGAGTTCCTAAGAAAATCCATTTGGGCTCGTCGAAGTATATGGAAATTCCTGATCTGAAGTTACTGTATTTCAAATGGGTATTTCTTTCACTATTAATTAGTTGTAGTGATCTGGTCAACACTTCGGCTTTTATTCCAACCCACATAAAAATGCTGTAATCAGTAGAACATACCTTAAAAAATGTCCTAGTGGATGATGCAAATGTTTGATTTTTTCTTCTCTCATTGGAGCTGCAATTTCACTTTTCAAAGTTCGGCATAGGAGAGAAGCGCTCTTAAAATCTCTTTGTTTCGGGAAAACAACATAATCATGAAGGTTCACAGTGCAGACAGAACTTTTTAAAATGTTTGTGAAGTTTGCGGAATTACTAATTCTCTATACCTTATCAAATGTGAGATGATCATTCTGGAATTCTAAAGCGTCACAAGTTAAAAAAGTTTGAACCAAAGCATCATCAAACAAATTTCCGGATAAAATATAGTTAGCAAAGCAACCCAAAAACGTTTCTTCTACAGTAAATCCACCGAGAACTACATTTTGCTCAACCCCAAGAATAATTGTTCCACCTGATCGAATTTCAATTGGCTCCTTGCTTTGAATTTGTATATCGACCACTTCCATAACAAAGGGGAATATCTAGTGGAGGCAGTACTAAGAAAGTTGAAATAAATAGTGACTTTCTGATTGGATAACTTTATGATGGTGCAGCAGCAATAAAGAAAGGTTTTAGATAAATGTATTTATATAAGCCCTCGAAAATATACAGCGGCATTGTATATTCATCGCTACTGAGATTCATGTACTATTGGCACAGTGAAAACAACTGGGCACTATTTTAGCTTACCAAGGTGGAAACTATTTTATTGTAAAATAATAGGAAAAATTTTCCAACAGAAAAGAAAATGGACAAAGCTAATACGAATATGGGAAATAAGGTCGGTGGAAAGTTACGATGGATGGTACAATTTAGAAAAGTTTCTAAAGAAATTGTTGAAGCTTTCGGGGAGCATGAGATGGATCAAGATATTGAACCTTCTTCAAAAACCTTAAATCTTTTGAAATTGTAATCATGAGCGAATTTGTTATAAATTTAATTAAGATTTCAGCTTTATTCTCCTTCACTATTCCATTACGAAACACATTGCAATCTCCATCATAAGTGGCAGCAACTGCTTTTAATTATACTGAAAAATGTAATGCTTTGCTTTGAAAGATTTTCGCTCAAAAGTCGATGAAAAAATTTCATGAATTGTGGAAGTTGCAAAGTTGCAACATAACTTCGGCTTTCTTTTAATGAAGAAATGAATATGCCCAGTCTCAGAATCATTGTAATACAAAAATAAATCAAGCAATCGGAGTTAGTTTTCTTGATGATTTTTCAAACCAGTAAGTCACGATCCATCCTTGCCAATCTTAATAAAATGAATCCATCGAAATCTATTAAAAAATTTACGAATTTTGTAAATAAACTTGATCTATGCAGTCAAATTTGGATAGTTAAGGATTTTAGCATCTATTTTACTCACAATGTGCACTCCATATATATTTTATACAGGGGAGGAAAGACTACAAATCTGACTATAATGAGTGTTCATCATAGCCACAAAATATAAATGGAAGTTATCATTCATTTTGCTGTTATTAGAGCTAGAATAATAATTTTTCAAATGTGTAAAAAATGTTTTGCTTGTTTGTTTCTTAAAAGTTAAAACTGCTGTCAATTTCAATATATATTTATTTCTTTATTTTATGCCCTTTTATTCAAGTAAGATTTATATATATATAGTAGTATATAATATATATTATATAATAACTAAGTAATAGTATATATATATAGATAATATATATATATATATAATATATTTATATATATATATACATATATAAGTATATATATAATAAATATATATAATATATATTATAATATAAGTATATAAATATACGATATATATATATATATATATATATATATCACTCGAATACTACAACAAAAATATCATATAAGTATATATATATATATATATATCACATATATATCTTATTATAATGCATTAATATAATAATATAGTATATATATAATTATATTATATATATATAGTATATGATTATATATATATACTATATATTATTATATATATATAGTATTATATATATATATATATATATTATATATATAATATATATATATATATATATATATATATGTATTAATCTCAACCCCCAAAAATTCGCCTATGACCCGTGATCCGCATGCTAAACTGCTAGAAAAAATTTCATATATATTATATATAATATATATATTATATATTTCGATATTATATACTATATATATACTATACTATATAGTCTATATAGTATATATATATAGTATAGTATATACTATAATAATATATATATATATATTATTATATATATATATATATATATATATGAGTAATACTATATATATATAGTATACTATTATATATATATATATATAGTATAATTATTATATAATTATATGTATAATATAATATATATATATATATATGTATATATATATATAATGATATATAATATATATATATACGTATAATATATTATATATGCTATATATATATATATATCTTATGCATAGGTATAATATATATCTACTATAGTATATATATATATAATAATATTATCTCTCG
>JABUQX010049657.1:12500-15000 GCA_015478945.1 Trachelipus rathkii | reverse complement strand
GGAAGAAAATAAGAAGTTGTGTAGAAAATGTTAGTGAAAAATGTGATATTTGAGTTAGGTACAGGAAGACCCCTAGCAGGCCCGTAGTGGGTTTCCCTTTAGCAAAGGCTTTCAATGAAACTGTAGCAATGGATCTAGAGATGGAGAGATCTAGATTTCTTGCTATGATTGATTTAGGGACTAGCTTGTTGGATTAAAAAGAAAGAATCTAAAGAAATAGTGAAAAAAGTATTAGGAAGATCGATTAGCATATCTGGTGCACCTGAAAGTATCTTGAGTGACAAAGGTTTAGGATTTCAGAATGAAGAAATGCAAGGTTTGTGTGAAAGATTTAGTATGATTCAATGGGCAACCGCTGCTGAGAGTCCATGGAGTAAAGGTTATTGTAAAAAAATGATAGGATTGTTGAAAGATTTTATAACGAAATAAAAATGGACCTCACATGTTTGCCACATGGCGTTTTTAAGAGTTTATTAGAAGAAAAACTGAAAAGGTTATATCAATCAATAGATAATGAAGTTAAGAAATAAATACGAAGGACAGGGTCCAATATTTGGCTCGTGCTACGCCCAATTTTCACCCCCCTAAAAATGGACATAAAATTCGGAATTATCAGGCGATTTTGACCCCATAAGACACCAAATTGTAGCTTTTTTGGCCTCTAAAACGTTGTTTTCTGTTGTTTTTCAGTGTCTGTAGTCATTCTTTCAGAATTTTCAATTTTTCAAAACCCATATTTTTTACATTTTTACAAAAAGAAGGTCATATAACTCCATGAGACCCTGGACGGCCTCCTACATTCCGGCACACCAACCACAGACAATCAGCCAGCGCGCAGTGCTGGCCCACCCCTCGAGCTCCCTCTCCAGAACTCGATGGCAGACCCAACACCCGCCGTCTCAACCTGACTCAGTTTCCCCAAGGAGCCTGACTCTGCCTAGACTACCAAGGTCCCATTAGCGCCAACTCCCCGATCGGGATGGGCTGTCCCGATCGGCCGCGAGCTCAAAAGCCATCTGCCCCTGTTGGGCAGGCACCCCGTGCCACTGACAAGACTATCCAAGCGCCATCCTTGGGAGACCCCGCCTCTCCCTCATCTGAGCAATTGTGAGACTACCAGAGATTGACCGGGCGATGATCAGCCCCTCCTCGTACGCACCTCAACTTCCAGAATTTTTTTCGAAATAACTTCAAACTTGAAATATGCATAGATGGGTCCATTACTTACAATTATCACATTTGCTTTTCTCAATTTTTTGAGTTTTGTGCTCAGCGTTGTCCAATTTCCAAACCCACTTTTTTTGGATTTCAAAATGAAAATTGCGATAATTTTTTCTTGCTTTGGCGAAGTAGATGAAATTTTCAATGCATATGTAGTCGGAAGAGATGCACATTTTTTACTTAGATAATTTTTTGTATAAGCATTAGTTTTGGATTTGTTTTTGGAACAAATTTTCAAAAAAAATATTTTTGGAAATTTTTAAAAAAATTTCTTTTCAGTATACAAAAAAGTTATTTAAGTAAAAAATTTGCATCTTGCACGACTATACAAGCCCTGAAAATTTGATGTTGATCGGATGAGTAGAAAAATAAATATCAATTTTTCCCTTTTCCAAAAATTTAAATGTTTGAAAAAGTGAAATATGAGATATTTTTTTATACTTGTCCGATCAACATCAAATTTTCAGAGCATATAAAGTCGAGCAAAATGTATCTTTTTTACTTAGATAGTTGTTTTGTATACTCAAAAGAAAATTTTTAAAAGTTTCCAAAAAAAATTTTTTTTTTGAAAATTTGTTCTAAGAACAAATCCAAAACTAATGCATATCCAAAGAAATTATATAGGTAAAAAATGGGCATCTTTTTTGATTACATATGCCATGATAATCTTATCCACTTAGCACGAACAAGAAAAAATTATCGCAATTTTTAATTTTAAAATCCAAAAAAATGTGGGTTTGGAAATTGGACAACGCTGAGCCCAAAACTCAAAAAATCGAAAAAAGCAAATGTGACAATTGTAGGTAATGGACCTATCTATGCATATTTCAAGTTTGAAGTCATTTCAAAAAAAAAATCTGGAAGTTGATACGACAAATGTCAAAAATATGGGTTTTGAAAAATTTAAAATTCTGAAAGAATGACAACAGACACTGAAAAACACCAGAAAACAACGTTTTAGAGGGCAAAAAAAAGCTACAGTTTGGTGTTTATAGGGTCAAAATCAGCTGATAATTCCGAATTTTATGTCCATTTTTAGGGGGGGTGAAAATTGGGCGTAGCACGAGCCAAATTTGGATCATCCCCTGAAAGTGAAAAGTAAAAATATTAAGTAATAACTTTAGTACTAATTATTAATCAGTACCGAAAATGAATTTTAGTAATAAAATGGTTAGTAATTACTAATTACTAACGTATTTAAAACTGCGTTACTTGTACGTTTGGCAAGGTTTATGTACATTTATTCCCCTCTTTGTTGACATCGTTCTTTTGTAAACTT
>JABUQX010049657.1:0-2500 GCA_015478945.1 Trachelipus rathkii | reverse complement strand
AGATGGCGCAACTCTCTACTCGTATCCCTTATCATCTTGGAGATGAAAGAAACATTGTGAACATTTCCTTAACTTTCAAAATTTCTTTTACACTGTTAGACTATTTCCACCACTGGAATTCTCCGGTCACATTTCAATATCAGTATTCTAACCACTTTTCAAGTCTTCCGCATGATAGGTCTCTGCCCTCAATGAGGGAACATTTCTTTGACTTTGGTGCTGCTAACTGCTCAAATTTGAGATCGTACTTCTACGTAGTGTTCAGAATGCATCGATCTCATTCTCTCTGGCATGGATGCAAACATTCCGTTTACTCTTCTTTAGATTAAAGCTCATAAGACTTGGTTTAGCACTGCTTATTCTCGTGTTATTCGTCACAGAAACGTTGCTTTCAAGAATTCCTTTTATTTTCAAATTTTAAAAGCTCATCCAACTCATAATTCATCCTGGATAGTAGAAAACCTCTGACATTGAAAATATTTTCTCTTTAGAAGACGCAAAAATTTTTACTGTTCCAATTCACACTCTTTCTGGCATGTTGCAAAAGAAATGTTTGAGTCTTCCTATTTCCAACCTATTATTTTTCTGACGGCAACACATCTATGTTCTGCTAATGCTGAATACTTCGCTCAAATCTTTCTTCCTAATTTCACTTTAGATTATTCTTCAACTATTACATTTTCTTCACTTCTCTCAAACTCATTTATGCTTTTGAGGTAAATAATAACAAGGTGTATCGTGTTGACGGTATTCGTCCTATGGTTCTCAAACCAGTGTCTAAAATCTTGCACCCGGTCATGGTAATTTATTTCCTCTTTGCCTATCACCTTCAACTTTTAGCTTCCCGCTCGTAGATTGCGAAGAGGATACAAAGATAAGGTTATCGGAGCAACTCAGAGGCGGAAAGAGTTCAGCAGCATACGGAGAAAAATTAGAAATTAAAAACACTCTGCCGATTGTCCTATCGACCTAGCTACTCTGTTGTTTCCATAAAATTTTAATATGTCCTTAAGAAAAAGATCTGGAAACATTTTAATTTTTAATATATTCTTTCATCATATGACCCGTATGGTTTCCTCATACGTCCCATATGATTTCCTCATATGGACCGTATGGTTTCCTCATATGGACCGCATGGTTTCCTCATATGGCCCGTATGGTTTCCTCATATGTCCAGTATGGTTTTCCCATATGTCCCATATGATTTCCTCATATAGCCCGTATGGTTTCCTCATATGTTCCGTATGGTTTCCCCATGTGTCCCATATGGTTTCCTCATATATCCCGTATGGTTTCCTCATATGTTAGTAAACATGTACCTAACACCCTAATGTCGGTGTTAATGTATTTGTTTTCAACGACATGGATCTCATTTTTGAGGCTTTCAAACCCGTCAAATGTACTGGAGGCCCTCCTTTGAGGAAGTTCCAAACTGAAAAACATAGAATGCGTAACAGATGAAGATGGAGGATGAAATAAGATGATAGAAAGAAGGAATCTCATATGAAGTAGCAGATGAGTCATTGTATGCACCAGTGCTGGAGCCGGAGGCCGAGCCGATGCTGGAGCTAGAGTCATAAGAAAAGCACAGAGTGCGTAGCCGAGGAAGATGAATTAAGAAGAAGGAAATTAAAAAGTCACATGTGTCTGAGCAGATGAGTCATTGCCTGAGCCAGTACCGCATTCCGGTGCTGATGCCGGTGTGGAGCAGGGTAGTAAAGTTACCTTTAATAATAGAAAATTGGTGTCCTTATTTATTCTTTCAATAATGTAGAAAAAGAATAGCATTGTTTCAAAACTTTCAGAGGTGATCGAGAGGTCCCGGGGTGGGGTCATTAGGAAAAATAAATAAAATAAATTACAGATTGCACAGCCGCTGTTGGAATAGGAGTCTGATTGACATCTGAATGGAGACGGCTGAGCGGTGAAGAGGGACAAGAAATTGAGCAAGGCGGTGTTTGAATCAAAATTGACATCAGACTTGTTGTCTAATGTGTGTTATTTGAAACCTTTTACAAGGATACATGTAGAGTTCGTATACGTTGAATCCGATATTATATTTTACAGTAAAACATTTTTATTTTTAGAAAATCTGTTTCATTATTAAAGTTTTTGAAAAATATGTCATTTTTTGTTTTTGGTACATTATGGGGTACACACACAAATAATTGCACCAAATTAAAATAAAAGTATAAATGTTAAAATATGAATTCTTTGTGTGAGTGTGCTTGTGTAGGTGTGTGGGTGCGTTTTCTTACATTATATAAAAATAATAAAAAAAATAATAATAATAATAATAATAATAATAATAATAATAATAATAATAATAATAATAATAATAATAATAATAATAATAATAATAATAATAATAATAATAATAATCATAATAATAATAATAATAATAATAATAATAATAATAATAATAATAATAATAATAATAATAATAATAATAATAATAATAATAATAATCATATTGTATATTTAAATAATAATAATAACA
>JABUQX010049656.1:77500-129300 GCA_015478945.1 Trachelipus rathkii | reverse complement strand
CATAATAAATAATAATTTAATATATATTATGTAGTTGTTAAATAATATATTCAACGTCTCAATTACAAAAAATTAATATATTAAAAAAGGTATAGTTTTAAATATATATATATAATATATTCTCCATAAAACTCATCTAGTCAATATACATATATACAGCTGTTAGGGGCGGGGCTTATTCGAATTTGTTCAATTAATAGTTAGTAGTATAAAGATATATAAATAATGACAATTATTATTATTTATAAGAATATATATATTATATATATATATAAAAACTAATATATAGTATATACACAAATAAATATTAATAATGGTCTTTTTTTATTACTTTTATTATACAAATATTATTTTTTGAGATATATTTAAAATAAAAAACAATACAAAATATTATATATATACAATGAAAAAATAAAACCAAGTCATATCTTGGTATTATTTTTATATTTTATTTTATTATTATATTTTTTATTTATATATATTATATATATATATATAATATATATATATATATATATATCTATATATATATAAATAATGTTATATATATATATATATCTAATATATTATAATATATAAATATTATATAATATATATATATATTATATAATATTATATTCTTATACTATATTATTATTATATATATATATATTCACCTATCTTTACATAATTATAATAACAATATAAAATACAGATGATACTTAACCTCAACATTATATACTCTGATCTGTATATACGTATTTTCTCGTATATGCTATTATATGACAGTCTCGTTATGGTGTGAGTGCACTCTGAAGCTCCATTATACCATTTTGCTTTTGGATAAACTTGACAACTCTGGGACTCTCGTAATTGTTTTGTATAAATCGAAACGGCGCTACGAGAGCGAAACTTAATCCGAAGTAGTTATATTATTAAGAATAAATCCATATTTGTATTAATATATTAATATATATATATAATATTAATATTAATATATAATATATATATATAATATATTAATAAAATAAATAGTTTTTATATATTATACTATTGTTGAGAGACAGATTTCCCTCTCCGCATAATATATATTTAATTATATATATATTATATATAATATAAGCAAAATATGCATGAAAATGGCAAGAAACAAATAGTTAAATAAATTCTGGCAACATGATACTACTAATTGTTGAACTCGGCCATAAATTATGCTAATTTTGACCTACTTCGAATTGGTGGAGTCTAACAACAAAATTATTATTATTATTATTATTATTATTATTATTATTATTATTATGATTATTATTATTATTATTATTTAGAACCAACGAGGATTATATTTATTATTCAACTGAAACTAATTTAAATATTAAATTTTGATTTTTTTTTTCTAGATGAAGAAAATATTTATAATTTTTAATATTTTATTATTATAATTTAATTTATTAATTAATTATTTATTATTATTCATATTTAAATTATTATCTATTATTATTATTTATTATTATTATTATTATTATTATTTTTATTATTATTATTATTATTATTATTATTATTATTATTATTATTATTATTATTATTATTATTATTATTATTATTATTATTTTTATTATTATTTTCAAATTTATTACTAGATAATTATTAATTGTTTTTTATTATAATATAATAATTATTAATATTATATTATGGTCTAGGAAGAGAGGGAGGATAAAATTGCAAATGTCTTCTATCTAAACGTGGTGTTATCGTTCACCCTAGATGTACAACAATGTATCTTTAAAGGAAATGTCAGAAGAAAAGGAAAGACAAGAACAGAGAAGGATATGCTAAACTCTTGGAAATTATAAGTGAGCTTATTGAAACTGTCGAGAGTGGCTCTATTCATAATCTAACGGAGGACCCCTTTAAAAATAGTCAAGACAATATAACATATATATTCAGTTTATTCATGTGTGTGCGTATGGATCATGTGTTGATATATTATTATTAGTTGTGTGTGGTGTTGTAAGTTATATTATAGTGTGTTAATTAAACAGAAAAGATGAGGCCAAATTGTAGCCTCACTAATAAATATATTTATATATATACTACTATATATATATATTGAGATTCTTTATATAAGTATAAGTATTTCTTCTTCTTGTATTTGTTACAGAATAAAAAGGAATTATAATATTATATAATATATATTAATATTAATATAGTCATTCCATTCCCTTTATTCATTAGATTGGAATATCCATTATTAAAATTATTTTATTTCTTTTATTTAAAATATACTTAAAACTTGCACCATCAGTTATATGTATATAAATGAAAATGTATCAATTATATAAATAGTACAAAAAATACATGTATTTTAAATAATATTAATAAAAAGGTAAATATTAATTTAAAATACCTATACTTTGATGCGAGTTAATAATCACTAGGACAGTTTATCCATATATATAAAAATTGAATAACCAATGGAATTGAAAAGTGAGAACAAGAAAGATATTTTGGCAAATAAAGCAGGTAAACAAGCGATGTAGGTGGAAGGATATTTAGGATACCAGTCAACAAGGAACTACAGAGTGAGAGTAAATAGATATGCCTAAGGTTACGCTAGAATGTTATATATATTAATTATATACTATATATAATATATATAATATATATTATTATATATATATTAATATTAATTATAATATAAATTAATTAATAATTAAATATATTAATATATAATATATATATTAAATACTATAATATATATATATATATAATATTAATATCATTAATAATACTTATATATAAAATGATTTTATTGTCGAGTTATGATAGTTTTTATTGAATAAATATTCTTTTCTTGATCTCTCTCAATCTTTTGTTCTTCACTCTATCTATTTTTTCTTTTAACAGTTCACTCAACTCTCACGAGAGACATACCCTAATTTCATAGGAAAGGGGAGCCTTTCTCTATGGAATAATCTATCCATAAGGTTCCGACTAGGGATTACGAACCTACGTCTGCTAACATATGCCTATGCTCTAAACTCTCTGTGCTCTAACCGGATTGATACACTATCATAATCAACCTTTTGGTTTTTCTTGATCTTAAACTCAAGGTCTCGGGTGGATCTCATACAGAAAACCCTATAAAATCTATTTCATTCTTTTTTAAAACTACCCTTACTCATATACTTACCCTATACTAGTTTTTTAGACTAATGGATGTTATGGTTGTTCATATATAGTATATATTGTATTGCATAACTCGAATAGTTGGTTGTTCTATGAATCTATCTGATCCACAATTCTTATTTCCGAGATATATTTTAAGGATTTTTGGTTTAGGGTCTCTCGTCTCCGATCATTTACGACTAAAAAATTTTTTTTTCCTAAACTCGAAAATTTATCATGCCGATAAATTCCAAAAAATTGATAATATTTATCATCTTCTCTTCACACTCTTATCTCGTGAAATGCACTTCACTTGGGTGATTTCGTAGAATTGGCTTTCAGTTTATAGTATTCTCAAGAATAACACTCAGCCGGTTGAATTTTGCCCCTTCTAATTCTCTATATCAGATATGCCTTAGATAACAGATAGATTGGATGCTCAGCACTCTCTAGCCCGTAGTCACTCTGATTATCAAATCTTAAAGAGTTGAACACAATCACATCTTCGAATCCTATTTCTTAAAGCTTCTAATCCTTCTCATTTATACACTGTTAGGATTTTTCACCCAGGATTCTTTCCGATGGAGCTTACTTAATCTCTGTAACCTGTTCTCATCTACTCAAATCTATCAAGAAATGTTATTTTTGGACTTTTGGTGTGTCTGTCTCAAATTAGTTATAGAGACTTGCGGTATTGTAACTTTCTTTATGAATTTTTCCTCGAGAATGTTTATTTATTAGCTTCTGAGTATTAAATGGAGAGTTGAGGGGAGTTTCCTCTCATAGAGTGCACTGAAGTCATTAAATATAACTGAGATGGTTCCTTCATCTACTGCATGGAGGGGGTGTATTCCATATTCTTCCTTATATCTCACGTATGTTAATTTAGTTTAAGCAGGGCTGTTTGCCTATTTCAGAGATGTCGTCTTTAGACTTCGAAGTCTCATTCAATGCTTCCAATTCTAGTCTACGGAATGAAGAGAACCATTTTGCCTTCCGAAGTTAAAATATAAGTCTTTCTAGTTTCTCTTCCTTACACTTTGCAAAATAATATCTTATCTAACTTTGTTTTTCATCTTTCCCTATTATTGTTTTTTCCGACTGTACTATAGCTGTCTTACCTTCTGCCAAAGCAGAACATTTCGCTTATACCTTTGCCTTTAATTGTACTTAAGACAATTCCGTAGAAATCCCTTCCCTACTTCGTACCAACTCATTTATGTCTAGTATTGTAATTTTTTTCTCCTAAAAATTGTATTTCTGCTTTCTCTTGATTAACACTAAGAAGGTGAACTGTATCCTACCTGTGGCTCTTATGACTTATATGTTACTAAGCTTGCATATCGCTTTGATAAACTACTTGATAAACTGGAAGCGTGAGCTAACCTGTGACAAAAAATTGGAATCCCACTCAACTCTCTTACTATCGTCCTATTGATTTAACCTCGGTACATTTAAATTTTTTTGAATCTATCCTTGCCAGAAAGATTTGGAAGCCTCTTAAATCATCTAATCTTATCTCCGATCACCAATAGAGCACCCGTATGGAGTGTTCTTCTGGTGATCAAATTTCCCTCCCCTCTCACTGTTTCTCTACAACATTTCGGTGGAATGGGAATTCTAATGTGTTTTTATTTGTACAATCGATTACTGAAGACCGTTTTACATCAACTGAAAGCTCCGGAAAAAAACAACTACTATGTACTAATATTAGTACTAATAATGTACTACTATGTAATAATTCCAAATACCATATAACTCTTTTCCTACTGCTTCATGAATACTGAATGCCATTTTATTTTAGCTGATAAATATTGTAAAATATTTAATATTGTATAACGTTTTTTTCCAAATGAATACTAAATACTGAATGCCCTTTTGCCTTAAATGGATGATACTGTGAAAATACTATAAGCCTATTATTCCTTTTGTGATTACTAAATATTTTTTTTTTTTTTTTTTTTAATATTGTATCTTGAACAATGAATGCCTTTTTGCTTTATAGATGGAAGATACTGTAAAAACATAATAATACTAAATACTTATAATAGTTCTAAGTACTAAATACTATATAACTTTTTCCCTTATCACATCCAAAAGATTAAGTATTAGGAACACTAAATACAAATAACGAATACCTTTTCGCCTGCTTCAGCTGGAAGATAAAATACTAGAACGCATAAAAATGAAATTAGGACGGTGGGTAAGATAAGATTGACAGTGTAAAAAAGCGTCTTCCTTCTGATGGTGATGTAAAAGGTAATATCTGTCTCGGTGGGGGTTCCATCATCTTTCTTGTCAATATTCAGGTAAGCGGGAACCTGGAATAATTGATAATAAATTATAATTAAAAATATTTTAAAAATTTATTAAAATTTAAGGAATTTGAAATTAATTTTTAAAAATAGTGAATTTCAGTATTTTTATATATTTTTTGAAATGTTTGACATGAAATTTTAATAAATATTTAATAAAATTATAGATAAATAATAAATTAATATGAAATTTATTCCATAAAACGGATATTTTTGAATATTTAGATATCCTACTTTAAAGTATTGAAAATATATTTTTAATCTGTATATAATAATTGATTGTCTAATTTACATGACATTTAAAATCTTGGTTATCTTTATAAATTCATAACTTCTTTACTTTAAATTTTCACTTAACACCTGTTAAGCTATAAGATTTTTCAAGAACCCTGAATTTGTATTTAATCTTAAAAGCAAGATATGAGTTCCTTTATGCATTATATAGTTACTGGCTTGCTAGACCCGTCAAAGACCAATGTGAATTTACTTATCAATTTATATCTTCTATATTAAACAAATATTCATTGTTTTCTTTTTTAATGACTGCTGTTGTTAACTTTATTTAAAATAATAGTCTTTTGATCTGATACTACTACTACTACTAACTCTACTTTTACTTTAATAATAATTATCAATAATAATAATATAATATAATAAATAATAATATATATAATAATATAATAATAATAATAATAATAATAAATAATAATAATAACTAGATTTTTAAATCAGTTCAGTTTTACCTCAACTATATCCCAAGTACCAGATTTCCAGTAATCTGAAAGATCCACAAAATTTTTTATCTACAATATAGAGCCGCTAAGGAAACTAATTATTGATCGCCACATTGAAGGTCCCAACTGAATCACGAACTTTCATTAAGATCACGGTTTGTATGATCAAAGGGAAGTTAAGTCCAACGTCGATCGTGCAAGAGCTTCTATGAAAAAACAAAATAAGATTTTTTTAATGAGTCGATATTGTAATCTACTAATATTAGTTTACAACAAATACACTATCTATATCTATCTATCTAATCTCATAATTATTTCATTTATGAAACAATATTTAGCACTTTCATTTTTTTTATATCATATTTAGTAATTTCAACGATGGAATCTAGTTATTTTCTAGTCAATAACATACAGGAAGTTCACATTATAATTGACGAATTTGGAGTTTTTGAGTTTTATATATATAGTCATCATAAATTATTATAAAATATTATAGTTATGTTAAATTACATATAATATATAACTATTTATCTTAATATATATATATATAATCAATAATTATTCTACATATATATATCATATTATATATTAATAATAATAAATATATAAAATTACATAACAAATAAAAGATAATAAATGTCTACCTAAAAATAAATAACAAGATAATTGATTTAAAAATAACCATAATTATACTAATAATAAAACAGTGAATAGTATATTATTGTTACTTTCGTTGCATTTGCACACTAGTTTCTTTTCCGGTTATTTAATGTCATAATCATTTTATATCATACATTTTGAGGTAGAGGAAATAAATGAAGTGTTATCTACACATATTGAGTACTAATTTACTATACATAATATAACTGTTCTGCTTACTTAATATACTTAACTAACTACTACTATTTAAATATATTAAGATAACAATATAAATAATTAATAATATTAATATTAAATAATAATAAATAATTAAATATTAATATAATAAATAATTAAAATAAAATAATAAATAGAAAACTTGAGACACTAACCTGAATAAATAGGCAAGGAGGAAACCACAGATAACTAACCACACCTCGATATAGATTAAGATATATACAGACACATTTGACTTATATTGTATAAGCGATTCACTCAGAAGTTTGCCATTTTCGGCTGACAGAATATTGAGGATATTAAATTAAGAAATGAATAGAAAATTTAAAAAACACAAAATTAATATAATCATAAAAATAATTGAATTAAAAAATAGATATTTAAACAACTGCTGCAATACATTGTAAGACGAAAATTGCTTAAAAATTTAAATTACAAACACTGATATGTTGAGACCTTCCACACAAGAGTGAGAGAGGTATTATTATTAGTAGCTTTTTTCATCAGATCTTTCTACCTAGTGACTAAAATTTAGGCCTCAGAATTCCTAAGATATTATTTATAATCTGTTTATTTATTATATTACGATATTTTTTAATAAATATTATGTTATGCACAATATGAATTCCTTAAGTTCTAGGGTAATTTTGGAAATTTTCTCAACATAGAGAGATGAGCCCACTTCTATAGAGCTGAGACAGAACTCGAGATCACCTAAACATACTAATCGCGTTCTTATAGGTAAATCCATCAAAACCTGTCTATGAAAATTCTGTGTTAGAGGTTAGGATCTTACTTCTCAAGAATGCTGTAGAAATATACAATCTTGTATATACAAGTGATATAGTCCTTAGAGCCAGCAATCTCGCTAGCAGTTTTAAATATTGAAGAGTGAGCGTGGGGCAACTGCTGGGGCAGATTTAAATATGACGGGATGGATGGCCTACACGTATTGGGACTTACGTATGTGTTAGCTACGTTATTACATCGGACATTATACCATATTTTATGTATAAGAGAGAGAATCAATGTTTGAGTACGAGTGAGTTGACATCGCAGAGCTTATGCACGTGCCGGAGCCGAGTCTTTATTATGAAAACTCAACAATTATGTTGATTCGAGCGAGACTGCTCAAAGATGAGCATTATATCGGCGACGGAGTTCATGACTAATTCCACTAACGATTAATCCACGTTTATTCACTCAGGCGAAACAGTCATTCTGTCCTGGGTTATGACAATCCAGAGTCATTATCTAGGTTAGTACATCTATGACAGATACAACATGGCCAACGCAGCTCCTCACATTACAGAATCAACTAGTATATAATATTATGTTGAGAGCGAGATTAAAGGATAGCAGTCGGGTTAGTGTTCGAAGTGATAATGTTAACGCCATCGAAACGTCCGTTTAGCGCCCGAATATAAACAGTGGCATGCTACGGTTTTTTGAAAATTTATGAGGTGAATAACATCAGTATCGTTATATAACAGACAAGAGAGAGTACACTAGGGGATAGATTATGGTTTAATATAGAACTTGAGCATATATATGAATATATACTATTTTAATCATAACCATGATAAGAATTCATATAAAATAATGATGGCTTAGGAATTGAAGCAAACAGATCTTGAGTCGACGAGGTCTGTCAGACCAACACACTAAGCTCATATGGAATAGATCTGATGCTAGTGTCAAAAGGAACTCAAGGTGAGCCTTGCATCTAGCGTATCCAAGTACCTATAAGGAGACAAGCCTTCTTCAATATACGAGCAACAGAAGGACTTCAAAGTTGCATCCTGTTGGAGGCTGAATAAATATATAATATCCTAATTATTATTCGCAGTCTACTCAAGTGGTTACACGTGTCGATACAAATAAATCTCTCCTCGAAATTATAAAGGAAAAGAGCCTACATGAGCAAATGTCATCGAAACTTTACTAACAATTAAAACAGAGAGCGAAATTAATTGTTAGACATATCTACAGGTTATGAGTTGATAAGACTTATTTCGCAACCTCATTCTTTCATATTATGTAATATTGTGAAAAGGGTGGAACTTGTATTGAAAGAAAAAATTACCATGAACGTAATTGATTCATCATTAGCTCTCGAAAATTTTCACGTGTCATTACACAAGAATAGAGCAAGTAGTATAAGATAGAGTAATATGAGGGATAGGTGAACTTCTGTGCGGAGTATTCTCCATTATCAAGATTGGGGACTGTGACAAATAAATTTCATAGAGCTCTACTCAACAAGACTCCAAATACACTCACTCACTGTATTTTATTATGTGGATAGAAATTTAATTTTCCTAGGATATTATCTATCCTGGTCTATTCTTCCTGAGAGAGGTGATATGTAGTGTTGGCCAAGTCATCCAGACTATTGTGCATTTGTCCGATTTCTCTATCTGTGGGAATATCTGAAAGTAAAAATAAGGTTATATATCAAAGTCCTGCACCATCTCACCACCTACTCAGAGCTAAGGGACTTGCGATATGTTGAAAGATGTAACAGGCAATAAAACCAACGAACATATTCTCGCTGAGTGAACAGATTATCTTGTTAATTTAAAAAACTTCAAATATAATTGCTTCAGTGTAGCTGTTGAATCTTTTGAACTAAATTTAAATGTGGGATCAACATATCTTTGATGGACAAAATTATCAGAGCTTAATGGATTTAAAAATGGCGAAAAATATGATAATCTAATTAATTCATCCCAATCTAACAGAGTTTATAAATAAATTATATCATCTTCCATATTATCATCGCTTAAATTTTATAACATCTTTCAAAAACAACAAACTCAAGGTATTATGCCGCATATACCTCTATTAGAATAAAAAATATACAGTAAAATAGTAATATTACATTGGACATTTCACCACTAGAGAATAAGAATAATATATTATACTCTATATTATATTATTAATATTATTATAAAAATAATTCATTCTATTCAAGTAAAGGATATAGTACGCTTTATATAATTAATTTTAACCTGTACTAATCTATTATTTTATACCCTACATAACCTAGTCTATCATCATATTCAATTTATACATTAATTAAATATAGCGTTTTCATATCGTAATTATTTATATTAATACCAACACAAAGATTGGCATTCATGTTTATAAATTATATGTATTTGAGTATATTATATAGTATATTTTCACAGGTGTTAACTCGATAACTTAATTTCCCCTTGTATAATTGGTAAGATTAGTAGTTGATAAAAATAGATATGTATTGACAAAATAGTAACCTTAGATTTATATAAAATGTTGTAACACAGAGAACAGTTACATGGATGAATAACGTCTCACATAAGAAAGTCAACTATTATAGCAGGAATAAAGAGTCTCCCATACATTATGGCGATTTCACAAGGATTTTTCTACCCGCTATTAGTATTTTCTCCTGCTCATGATTACAACAAAAGAATAATGAGTTTAATACATAATTTATTATTATTATAACCCCATATGTAAAATACACAGCTACATAAGAATCTATAAAAAATCAAAGAACAAAAGATATGCGAAGTTACCACCTTAAGAGGAGTATTAGCAATTATTTTCACATATTCTTCAAGTGTAATATACTTCACCATGGATATAACTGGTTATTTCTTGTTTTAACCTCACGCTAGTATTAAATTGCAGTTTGATAATTATATATATATTGAGCACATTTGTCATGAAACATAATTTTAATACGATGATATTTTAGCACAGTAACAAGCAGTTTCACTTGAGAGACAGATCTGTTGTACACGATAATGTTAAACCGCTAAAATAAAAAGGCATTCTCTATCAAATTTGGCATCTATTCCGGACGTTAGCGCAATTGAGAGAAGTATGAATTCTTCCGAATGAAATACATCCTGGTCATTCATTTTTAGGTGTTACTATTACATAGTATCACAAATTTACTTTAAGGAGATGGTTGAATTCTTATGTTTTAACATTACCATCATAGGTAAGTATATAGTTTTATTCATCCTCCGAGGCGAAGCTTTCATCTGAGTGTTTAGATATTATATTGGTGAATGAGAGTTAGGGATAGCTTAATATAATGAGATATATATTTATAATAAAGCAGAAGTTGGAAACACAAAAAAGTTATTTCAATGAAAATAAATTATAACATTTCATATAAGAGATACAACAAATATTAACTGAGGTAGAACCATGTAGTTAAAGGATAATGTATAAATATTCAGTCGTGATAAAATTGTATAGGGGAGAACAATTATGTATTTAATCACACTGCATATTACCCCATCAAGGATACTACATAAATTTGGCGATCAGATAGATAAGATATCTTTATATTGTCCACTATTAGTTCTCTTTTTATTTATAAAGTAAATTGTCACATGATTATTCTTCTATGATATACAGATATGAAGAATGCAATCATGAAGATAGTCCAAAAATATAAATTTTTTATGGCATATACACTACCTTTAGCTCTTAATAAATAATTAATAATATGTACATTATCGTTTGGGATATTTCTATAAAGTGTCATTCCTATAATTATTATTAATTGTCTATCAAATTGTGAAAGATCATCCAGACATCTTCCTACGGATTTTATGCATATATTCCTAGCATAAATATTGACAAGTAATGTAGGTTATTTTTAGTAATATACAAACATTAAGCAACAGGTGGCATACATGTTATCGCTACTTCTTATTCGTGTTATTATAGTACAGAGTAATAATAAGTAAAATATAAATATTTTAATGGGTACTAATAACACTCATATTCTCACACATCTAATTATCAAACGATGCCAAACTTACAAAAATGAAATAGGATTATTTTAAATATTACTATTGAGACATTATATAGCTACAATCGAGAGAGTTAGGCTATAATAGTGCGAGAGTGAACAGGATAGCAAATTATATTGTCCTTTCGTGAAAAATATCTAGTTTATGACACCATCGATATGCTAAACATAGTAGTATAGGATGAGCATCGAGCCTTCTCAGACGTCACAGATACACGAGTCGGGAAAAAATAAAAGGTGAAAATGAAAAACAAGTATAGTGTGGGGAAAACTCACATTTTACACTAACGATTTCCTAGTAGCAATTTGTGATAAATGTAGATGATTTAGCAATCTCATGATTATAGCATAAGTATTGACATAAATAAGTTTTAAATTGGGTACTAATAATACGGAACAGAATACATAAATACAATAAATTGAGGGTTATTATTATTATACAGATACGATTATAGTGAGATTAGACAAGCTAAATTATTTACATTATGTATAGATCTACGAAGTTCTAAGATACGACTAATTTACTACCTTAGAAGGCAATAATACAGCCTCATATTAAGTACTACTAAATAAATACAACTAAAGATGAATAATAGATAAAGAATGGTAAATTATACTCACTACATATATGATGACAAGGAGAATAGAGATCATATTATACTCATGATTTATATATATTAGACATTATCACCTAGTTATAGCACTCGAGAAACCCAACTATATAATATTACTCACGAGAAGTCATATATAAAATTCGCAGGATAAAATTACAAAAATACAAACTAGAGCAATTACTAAATAATTAAATATTGCTTTAACACCAAAAGTCTATAAAATAAAATAAACTTAAATTTCTTAGAGACATAAAGTACATTGAAGACATATAGGAAACAGGTTACAATAGTAGATAATACTATAGATCCAATAGGATGAAATAAAATCATGTAAGAGTGTGATAATATAAATCCTTCTAAGATATATTTCATAAAGTTAAGTAACTAAGGCAAAACTGAGTTCAAGTTAAATGTTAGTAGTTCAAACTCTAAGATGAATAGAGCTACGGGCAAGAGGGCTGCCACCATCTATCTGTTCTAAGGTATTCTGAATAGAGAAATGAAATGAGGTACAAATTACTACTCACGACTGGTATACTTGAGAACTATAAACTATAGATTAGATCACAACAATTACTACTGAGATAAATAACTCACAAAGTGTTAGCTTTCCGATGAAAAGAAATAGATAAGATAATAAATATATTATATATTATTTGAGAGGCAATATTTAATGAATTAATCGAAGAATATGAGAAATTAGGGATAATAAATTTATCTTATAAAAACAACAAATAGACACAGCTATTTCAGTCGTAACTGACAATTAAGTGGCAAGTAATGATTGCTTTCCATTGACGTTCAATCCCTCTCTTCACAACACCACACTGTTGGCTGTGGCATTAATTATCTCGATAGTGAGAAAGACCTCATAAAATTAGTAATACAAATACCATGAATAACATAATACCTAACATCTGTTAGTGCAAATCATATGAACAATCACATATATACTATCCTAATAGCTTATAAAACATTGGGAGGTATATAGAATTAAAAGAGACGAAAGTAGTGAGTTTTCTATAGTAGGACCTAACCCTGATAGTCAACTCTGAAGTTATAGATCAAGACAAAGGTGAGGTAGGTATCAATCGGTAGATAGCCTAATAGAGTTGCTAATGAACATAATATAGATGCGGTTCACGATCCTCATAGTAAATATTTCACGGAATCCTAGGATTCAAAGCATGCCCGTATACTTAGCCAATGAGATTATAATAGAGGAGGATACCGTTACATAGTTTTCAGGGTAAAATACTAGAGTTTTAGAGAGGAGACACGTCGTTACTTCCTTCCTTCTAAGCTAGATGATTGTAGCGATATGTCCGATGCGGTATGATACCGAGCAATATGAATTCTTATTTATCGTAATTAATAAGTTGAGAGGAAGACACGAGTTATGGCTTGGTGATACTTTCACTGAATACATTAGTATAGTAAAAGATATTAGAATATTCGACAATACTGAGATCATACTTGCTTAGAATGAATTATGATAGATTGACTAAGGTACTTGTATTGTCATATACTAGTATTATTAATATTTTTTTAAGTAGTATGATAATAGTAGTATTATATAGTAGCATATATAATCATAGTTATATCTAATAAATGGAGATGAAACACTAAGTTTAATGCGTAATTAATGTTAATGCTGAATAAATATTATTAATTTTCCACATATTATGTTATAAATGTACTAGAAAGGTAATGTTTATTTAATATTAATAGTTATATTAATTAATTATTAATAATACCAATCGCTAGATATGCGAATTAAATTATATTATTAATATAATTCGCGAATAGCATGAGTATTTACTAAATAATTGCCCCTTTAAATAGTAACTAATCATAATATACCTAGTAGTAAATTAGTCGGTAAGATTCTGCATATAATTTGAGTTTGTTATACGAGTAACTCGTCACAAAGATTTCACAGAATCTTATATACCTGATTGCTGGTATCTACACAAATATCATTACAACCTATCATCCGCCATGTATGCTCGTATGACCGATGGCAAAACATAAGTCATTATTACGCCAAAGACTCTTCTACACATCTTCTTGTCCACTCTAAATTACGAGTCTCTATATGCTATAAAACCACGAGTTACTTTCCACTCTTTTTGAGGTAACGTGAGATCACTCGAGCTTCAATGATCTAATAATAATATATGGGAAATCATTACATTTAGGTGAGATAGTATCATAATATCATCTAGCTGATATTAAATTATTTTGAGTATAGAGTTATGTCTACAACAAAGTTAATTATTTCATTATAAGACTCTCTCTATAGACAATTAATTATAAATGGACATTTCTCAAATTTCGTGTCTATAATCACTTGTATAGTTCGTATCAAGGTACTATACGTAAGGCACCAAATGATATATAATTATATATGAGCTATATATGAGATATCCATTTATCTAACGGCTATAGCAATTATCAGATATACCAAAAAGAAGCGTCAATATGATTGATGCATGATGACATTATAACTTGTATGAGAGAATCTATGTATTAGGTTGTATAGTTTATGAATATGAGATATATTTATTAATTCTAAATTTCAGATTTTAACAGCAGCATTAATATATTATTCATACTTTGTCGTAGTAGGTATACTCGTTAAGGAACAGTCTTTCATTAGTACTGTAACAAACCAAGAACTTTTATAGCGATAAGTAAACTAGAATGATTCGAGCCCATTAATCATATAATTCTATATTGACATTTTTAGCTTCTCATTTTATTCACTGATAATTTTTTATAACAAGTTTCAAGAGTAATCTAGCTTCTTCTCATAAAGATAAGTAATTGGTAGTATCCTTCACTCTTATCTTTATTCTGACATTTATACTTCTTACTTTATGTTTATTGACATTGAGCTTAGTAATGGTTTTATCCTGAGGTAATATTATACTTTACGATTATTTATGCGATGTCAGTTTTGTAAATATCGGATAGTAATTCTCTAAAAACGCAAGGATAGGGATGTCCATCTAACAAGAGATGAGGATGAGCCATGTGATATTGAGATTAGCCATTACGGATCAATGTATTCAACAGTTGATATCTTGACCATATAGATACCTCATCATAGTGAGACCACTCACATATATATTTAAAATTGAGGGGGATTCATACTATAACAGAGCCTGACAGAAACTTCTTTGAGTACTTTATGTAAATCAAAGCATTACTGGTGATATAGTCACTATCAAGAAAGGCTCGTATCAATATATTCTTCCATCTGACAAGCTCCTATCGTAATACGAATTATTTGATAGATTCGCATGATGTCGACTGTCAGAGAGTGTGATTATAATATATATCTCGAATAATGTAAATCTAGTACACTTTACGAGAGTGTAAAGTCAAATAATTTTTTTAAGTATTATACGCAACACCGCATCACAGTGTTGTAATACTGAATATGAAAAAAGGAGTACGATATTATTCGTTGCTCCTACTAAGGTTTTTTTTAATTATTGAGTCGACTAACGTCTTCTCATCTCTAACTAATTATATCGAGTGAGACAAGTTTATCTTAATGGAACAATAAATATCTTTATAATTTAATAATTATAATTAATAAAATTAATGTATATTTATACTAATTAGGTTAAAACTGTGATATTCATTCGATTAGCGATCTAAAATGATTAATTATTATTATAAAATATCTCAAGAGGTAGTTTGAATGCCATACATAACACTACACTTAATAGACAGAAACCAATATGGCTTTTGAATTCAAAACTAAATAAAAAAGAATATAAAACATAAGATGCATTAAATTAATAATATTGAAATAAATAACTATAAAAATTAAATATAATAATTTATTAGAATAGCAAAACTATCAAATATAATTAAGATTGAAATAATAAACATGAAAAATAAATTGAAAGAGAATTCAATTAAAGTTGAAAAGTCATATTTTTCTTTTCTCTTTCAGTTTGACAACAATTGCTCTGTACAATTTACACATATATCATTTCAGAATATTTAATATACTAAGATTATCACATAATAATTTCTGTATATACACATATAGTTTGTTTTCTTGAGTCTATTCAAACGTTGTCAAAGGTTTATTTCACTAATATATATATCAGTAATAATTGTTTGATTTTATAATAGAATTATCTTTGTTTATATTAAAGTTTATTTTGATATATCTAGATTTCTATTGAAAGTTTATTTGATTAATTAATAATTATTTTATTGCTTTTATTTTTTACATTTTTTGTATCTATTTTTTATTAATATTTATTGTGTTTTATTTCTTTTTGATTATTTTTTTCAATAATATTCACAATGCTGTCTGTATAAGTTACATATTTAGGGAGATGTGAGTGTTTATTATGATGAATTAAATAAAGGGGAAATGAATGTTAGTTTAGGGAGAAATTTATAGTTAAAATTAAAGTTAATTATAACATCTGGGGTGAAAATAAATGTTATTTTATATCTATAGGTGGAAAAATGTTAATTACTGTATATATTTACTAGAAAATATAGGACTATACTGATTATATATTTAGGGATAAATATTAGCTAGTTACCTATTTAAGGAAAAATAAATGTTAATTATATATAAAATTGAGAAATAAATGCTAAATAAACTTAGGGGGAAACACAAGCTAATTACATATTTAAGGGGAAATAAATGTTAATTGAAAATTGACGGAAAATAAATACTAATTGAAAATATTTAAAAGGAAATATAAGCCAGTTATGTATTTAGGAAGAAATAAAGGTTTATTGTGTGTTTAGGGGGGGGGTAGCGAAATAAATGTTATATATTTGGGAGAAAAATAAATTCTTTAGTGATACGTTTCATATTCACATTCGAGACACTTGTCATTTGGGTAAGAGAATGTGTTAAACATTGATTCCACATGCTCAGACTTCCAATGATGCCTGAATTCACTAAATTATGAATTAATTATACATATGAACACACACACACACTCACACAAATGTAATTATATATATATATATATATATATATATATATATATATATAGAAATCTCTGAAATTTATATATATTATATATATATAATATAATATATAAGATATATAAAAATTATAAATATATATATATATATATATATCATATATAATATTAAAATATTATATATCAAATATCTAATATAATATATATATGTATATATATATATATAAATATATATATATATATATATATATATATATTATATATATATATATATACTGCCAACTCTGAAATTACTCCTTATTTTTTTTGTTTACTAGATTTCTTTTATCTCTTATACATAAATTGAAAGGGGTACTACATTATTATTAATAATTCAATATCTATGAATATACGATTAAGAAATAACGAATTAATTTATTTTATATATAGTATAAGAAACTCATGTAAATACTGACAAAAATATTCATTTTTTTTTTATAGTTATTTATTAATTTTATTTCTAGACGAAGAATGCTTTAAATGATTTAGTTACCCCTTCGTGATTAATTTTATTAACTTTTAATATTAAAGTTCTATTTAGTTAGGTTTGTTTATTCTTTTGATACATAAACAACTCTCTCCATCATTAGGTATTTTAACTTAATTTAGAATAATAACCACTTTATTTTATGTTGGGAAATTGTTTTCTAAAATGATTTAACTTGTCATTTTGTGATTTCTCAGCAGCCTTATTACTTATTTTGCCACTAAACTGTCCTCTCCAAGGAAGGTTATTGCCTTCTAGGGAAGGGCCATAGACCTTGTTTCAGTGGGACCCATTCCAAGAAAGGTTCTTGAGGCTCTCACACCGGGCCTAACTGGACTGATTAATCCCCTGCGAAACCAGGGTCCTATTTCCGCGTAACTGTCCGGGAAGTTTTCCCATACGTTATCGCGAAGGCATGCGACTCAAATCACTCATTTAACGCTCCTGTAGTGATTAATCGAAGCTTAAAAGTTAATAGAGAGAATGTGGCTCACATTTCTTTTCTTGCTCCTCTCTCAGTCTCGACACACCTCGCGACCCCTCGCTTGCTTATTGTGAGTGTCTTTATCTCTGAGCTAGGAGTCGCTCCTTCTTATATCTTTAGGTTACTCTGCTTATGTTAACATAATATATGATTTAGTAACTGTTTATTTTTAATCTCTGTTTTATGTAAACCTTTTAAAATTTATTTTACCATATTTTGTATTAATATTGTATTTATATTAGCCTTTACTTTAAGCATAATTATCTTTATTTTAAGATTTTAATATTTGCAAGCCAACTCCGTCAAAATTATCACGAAGACTGCGAGGCTTTGGTTAACAAACTCGTCAACTTGGAACTTCTTGCGAGCTACACTTATGTCTATGGTTTTCTTTTCGTATTATATGGTCTATATTGTAATGTAGTAACGGTCGTATTATTTTTTTAAATTAGTTAGTGATGTTCCATTTTTATACTTTCAACTTTCCTCCACTTTTAAGCATTGTGGACTGACTACATTTTTTGATTCATTTAGTTACCCTTTAATTAAAGAACATTAAAGTTGTATTCTGTCTTCTTATCTTTGAAATGGCATTAACTTCTATAATTGTCAGGTATCCCTTATATATTGTATTATCATTTATTAATTTACTAGTTTATGGTACTTTCTTATATTATACATTTTACTTTATTCAATGTGAGAAACCATGGAATTTTTCTTTTTTAAGTATATTTCTTTAAAACTACAAATTTACACTATGGCATAGTTTTTAATTATATATATTGCGGCTCGGCGTTTACATCCAGCTTGTCAACAATATACGGTTTGACAAACTCTCTACCAAATTCTATAAAGGTAAACAGTTGTCACTAATCCTTTGCTTTGATACTCGTTTTTATTAAATCACGGTTCAACTAAAGCTTTTCGATGAGGTACAGCTTTGTTGTTAGTTCTCTTTTGAGTCCTTTGCCGATCGACTGTCTTACTTTGTCCAAGCTCCCGCAATTCTGCCGTTGTTCCTACAGCCAACTAGTTTTATAATGTCACCGCTTGTCGGATATATTTTCTCTGTGCACGTTAGTTTGTCGCTTTCACTTTTGACTACATTGGTAAGGTTAATTTCGTATATAAGTGGGCCCTGTTGTACAGGGTTCCCCTTATCGTTAGTGATACCATAAGATTATAGCAGTTACCATCCGTTTGTGCGGGTCTAGCTCCTTTGCTTAGCGAGTTGACTTTTATCAAATCTCCAAGCCCTAGCTCTGTTTTTACAGGCTAAATACTGAAACTCGTTGTACAGGATTTTTAACGTATTTTAAGAACTCTGCCTGTTTTAACAGGTTCGTCATCTGCCTTGTGTAGGCTCCCTTTTAGTATATAGCACTGGTGCGCTCAACTTCTTGCCTATCGATTACGATTCGAACCAAACCAACTTTTTTAATTAGTCCACCGGCTGATTCGACACTTGCATAGAAATTTTAAGCTCAACACCATGTTCTTTTAGGTACCAGCCAACTTACGTTTATCCCTATGGTCGGGGGTAAATATATAATTTTCTACCAGGTTTCACTTCACTCTCAAATCCATAAATCTAACATTACGAGGGTGCATTGCCGACTCTTTTACTATCCACAGCACCGAACTAGAATATTTTATAACAACTGGCTGTAAGTGATACAAAATTATTATTGTCGGTATGGCGACGCAGTTTGGCCATTTGGTTGATCCTCTGTGTATTTTTTTGCACATATAAAGGATGGCTTGTAGCTTTACACTTATGCTCATAAATACAAGCATCGAAGTTAAGTATTTTAATCATCTGTTAAGGCGAGTACGGTTTTATTACGATCCTTTTGATTATTTGGCAATTGAGAAATGCCATACTCCCGCATTACCATATGTTGACCCAAAGAATTAGCGGTTATCCTTGAAGTGCTACTTTCTTCTAAATCAAGGAGATTTACAGTCGGTTTCTGGACATACATAAAGCCTCTGAACAATATTTGTATTCGTCTGCAGTGGCCTCTTTGCCTTTTGAGGTTTTAATGTCAGATTATGCTTTGTGTTTACATACTTCGTTTTCGACTTGTCGTCGCTCTCATGTCAAGCATATAGCTTTGATAATTTCGAAGCAAACTTCTTGCCCACGTCCAGGCACAGTGCGAAGCGGGGTCAAGTTCATTGAATGCCTCAGAATCTAACTCTATGTTGTTCTCTATATAATTTGTCATACAGTGGCTCTTGTTATTGATTATTCTTTCAAGCCAATTGTTTTTTTACCTCGGGACTTTCATTTAAGGCTCCATCAATCTGTTCACGCTGCAATGAGTTTTAGAAAAACACAAATAGAAGGAATGTTCTTATCCAATTTTTTTTCTTTATTTCTATATTTTAAGTTTAAACATCTAATTTATCTGTACATCACCACTCTTATATTGCGGCGTGTCTTGTTCCCGATTCATACATCGCAATATATTCAACTTTTTTAAAATGTTTTAAATGACTGCTGATATTTCTCGATCGACCCACAGGGTCTCTCTCGCGATCGACCGTCTTTGAGCAACCACTGCGTATTATGCGCTTATTTTCCCTTTAAACTAATGTAACAACTACTAATCACGCATTTCTCCTATATATAACGTGTAGATTGTATCTCAGTGGCTCAATAACCAACTCTGTTGGACATGTTTTTTTTTGTTAGTGGTTAAGTATTTTTTTTCCATGTGACTTTGCAATTTAATTACATTCTTCGTAAATTTTATACATTTTCGTTATTATCATCGTTCTACTTTTCTTCTACCAGTTAGTTCTCAACCTCACGTATGATCATAATCTTGCCATTTTCTCGGCACTTTGTCACTGTGAAGTTTCTCATAGCTGATTTCAGTGGCCTGGTGCATGTCTTTATTTTTAACTATTATATACGATTATTTGTTTCTTCTATAGATTATATACTCTATTTATTATATATATATGTATATCTATTATCTATATTATTATATTATATTACTATAATATTCTATTACTATATATTATATATATAATTTTATATATTATCATATCATAATATATATAAAATTCTCGTCTTATATATATATATATTACTATTTATTATATTCTTATGTATCTTATTATTAGATATTATTATATTATATATTTATATTATATATACTTATATATATATATAAACTATCATAATTATGCTCATATTATACTATATTATTTTATATTATATATTTATAAATATATTACTTATTATTAATATTATATCATTTTATTACATATCATTAATATATAGATATATTTATACAACTATATATTATTATATACTATATAATATCATATAATTATATAGTCATTTATATATATATATATAGTATATTATAAATATATTTGCCTCATAATATTGTTTATACTCAAGCTATTATATTATCATATATATATATTATATATATAGAGAATATTATTATATTCTATATTTATAATATATATATCAATATATATAATACCGTATCAACTAGTATACTAGCTAACCGTATATAACTATATATATATTATAATATACTTTTATAGCTTATATAAATATATTTGCAAGAAATATTTTTAGTCATACCTTCACCTGGTTAATATAAATAAGCGACAGTTTACACTTAATACAATTTTGCCTTCCTCGAAATATCTATTATATATTTATATTTCTAATATACTACTTATCACCCATCACTCATATACTTATATATTCATATATATATTATATATATTATCTATTATATATTATACTCTATTATATATATAATATATTATTATATTATTATACTACAACTATTTATATCCTATTATAATATATTTATATTACTTATATGATATATAGATATATAATATATATATATTATATATTCTTATTATATATAGTATTATTATTATATATATATTGTTATATACTATTTATCTTATCTCTAAATATAGAAGTTATTGTTACAGGAATCTTCCACCTCACGGCCCACAAATAGACATCTAAGGGCCACCAACATGGGTCATAAATATCAACGTACATGGGTAGGTCCTGGATCATATTTATTTTAAAAGAAAACATAAGTAATCTAAAAAAAAATAACACATACTGGATGGGCCGACATTGGAATTTATTTCAACTATCTAAAATTAAACAATGTCTCTTAATTATCATATTGTCCTTATATTGCCATTATAAAACCTCTATACACTTTTTCAAAAGAACATTTATTCAATCTCTGAAATGGTAAGTGTAAAAAAAGTAGACCATCTACTATTGGAAGTGGTGAGGGATTCAGACATAGTTTATAGGATAGCCTTTTAGATAGGCTGTTTATTGGACCAGTTTAGAGTGTCATTTTTAACCATAAATTGGGAAGATACAAACTTTTAGCGTCCCGGATCGAGTTGCCATTAGCCGCAGAGGTTATGGTTTTGATAAACCAGAAAAAGACAACAATCGTCGCTCCGGAAAACCTTATCCACAGATAGAAGGGAGAATCCCGTAAACACGTCAATGCGCTGTGTTGATATCTCGGCTGTATTTTCCAATTCTTGGAGGCGACGGTTTGGCAAGCGATTCCCGTCGGTTGAGGGTGAAGGACCACTGTCACGAATGTTTCGCTTTCACTTATTTATAGTTGTCTCCCTCGTCTAAATCACTTCTCCTCCCAGTTCCAGTTTCGTCCTCACCAATGAAGACCGGCGTCCCTTATGTCGGATGGTCCGGGCATAATATATATCTAATTGATGGGAGGCGACCTCTGCTCGTATGATGCATTCGGGAGTTTATCCCTTAGTTACACACTGCTACTAGGAACGGGGATGAACATAGCAATTCTGGCCTTTCTGTTTCACGATTTTTCGTGGCAGTTCCACCCCTTACGTGAGCGGAGTGCTCCATAACCGAGTCGTAACTTTCATTTTTTTTGGTGGCGAGAGTTGGATATCAGCCGATAGATCACCATTTTGTATTTTCTAGGCAAATTATGAGGTTTTAAGCTTCCTGGGTGGTCACTTGAGCGCAATTCTGAATAAATGAGGGACAAGAGTGTGGCTTTGTTTTAGGTTTATAGAATTCTGCGAGAGATAAGAGCAAAGCCATTAATTTTCTGCCGCTAAAATTTGAATGGCAATGATGCGAGAAGTTGGTCATTCTGCGGAGAGGTTACCGGTCATTTAACAAACAAGTGCAGTCAGACCGCGCACCCACAGGTCTCGTCCTCTGTTTTAAGAGCCGTCAGTAACACTGAGTAGAATCCACCGTGAACTGCGATTGATGACAAGGACTATGACACTTCGCGCCTTTAAACAAGGCAAACAGGAGTTAGCTGGATCTTGGCGATATTTGAGATTGGTCCGGACCTCGCGCAGATGGGCGTAAGCAGGTGAAATTTAGCCAGCGTTGTTTATGACCCTTTTATTCTAAAGCGAGAACCGGTGTACTATAGCACCTTTTCAAATTATGAATGTTGTTATTGGAAGTTTTAATGTTATGGTTTATTAAACTTGTTTGCACACCTGTACCAATTATGGAGGATTTCTGGATGGTTATCCTCTTTGCACGAATCGCACGTTCCAAAGAACATTGCACCCGGTATTGGGATCTTGCAAACAGCCGAAAATAACTGTGTTATTATGATTCGTTATTTCCCTCGTATGAAGAGTCTAGTGGCCATCACATTTGGTATTTCAACTTTCAAGGCTCACCCGTCTTGGGACATCGAAATGCGCTGCCAAACCTGGGATACATCGGAAACCGCTTCGTTTTGGGTTGGGATTCTAACAGATGTAGTTTTTATCGAGTTTCTTGTGCCTCTTCGTGAGCGGAATAAGGGCGATGTGGAGATGCTAAAAGGAACTTTGCGCTTTCATCCATCTCTCCAAAAGATTTCGATAGTGATGATGACTGTAATGTCCTAGGTGCAAGCACACGGATTGACATAAGTCTTCGTTTTTCATGATGTTATTTGTGCTGGCACATAGTTATATTGTTTATGTGGTTCATCTAGCGCGCAATGGTCTTTAGAAATTTGAATTCTTGTGCAGTTGTATTCAGGAATGTGGTGAACAACTCATATAGGTTAGCGGTTCCGGTGGGTACGGACATTGGTTGCAGGTCTCTTCGACTACCTTTCGTTTCATTAGAAAGTACTGCTGAGTTCTTGTGTGGGTTGAGAAATGGCGTTAAGCTAGTTGTTAGCGTTGCCCGATTCAATGAATGCTATCTGCCTGGTCTACCTGGCTTGGCTCTTTAGCGAGTGTTACCCCATACATAGAGTATAGGATAATAACATTACTTTAATTGTTTACTGGTACTGCTGTGCATCACATATACGATTATTATTTACTATTTAAATACTCAATGTACATGTTTGGAATTCCTAAATAATTAAAGTAAAAATTCTTAACTTATGAGTAACTCATCTGTGCCCTCGTTGACACCTTTCATTCTCAGTAACGTACATAGAGTGCGTGATAGGCACTCAGAGGAAAGCGGAGCGATACCCTGCGGATTTGGCGATGCGCGCTGTGTACTATAGACACTCTAATATAAGGCTATATTTTATACAGAGAAGTCAGCGGCGTGAGCTGCTCTCTCCTCAGTGCAACCTCCGAGATGATGGTCATATTTATAGGTAGAATCCTCTCTAACTGCTACTCCACGTCGATGCACTACATTAACGGCTATAGTTCTGGCTAAAGCGCGGCGCTCAACAATAGAGCAACGATCCAGTACGTGAGTTCCCTCTACTTCGGAGTACAGGCTCTGACGCGGGCAATAATCTAGTGTAGTTCTTCGCAATAAGAGTTCCGCGGGTCGAACGATTATAATAATATATCATTATATCTTATATATTTTTATAGATTTACTAACTTTGTAAACGTAGTTTATATATAACTATGATTAATTAGTGTTAATATCATGATATTATTAATAGTGTGGATAATTATATACTTAACTATTATTCCTCCTATTCACTATATACTTATATTGGTCAAACGATGCTATTACTTGGTGGGATCCTCATCTCTCACGCCATGCTCACCCAACTCTGAGACACGGCAAATCACTCTTGAGCTAGCTTAAAATTTCATCGATTATAGATATTCTGGATGATCGACGTGCGGCACTACATCGTCAACCGCGACGTGCCCGTCTATTTTTTTTACTGTTTGTTTTTTGGACGTATTTTATGGGATAATACGTCTTCCCCCTCTACGGGTCCTCCTTCTGTTTTCTTGCGGGTGCTTTCGCAGCTTCCCTTTATTGCCATTTCTATTTCGGTCGGAGAATGATATTATATAAATATAAAAAATATTTATTAATACTTCTCTCCCCACAGATTCCTCCGTAGAGCACGGCGGAATGTAGAACTCGAGGCGGCGGACCGAAAAAAAAAAATAAGAATTGGGAACAGTTCAAATTACATAACAATAGAAAATAAGCGGTGACGAATTTTTTCCTCCTTCCTTAGAATTTGTGCCGGTACCCCGAGTCCACATTGAATGAAAGTGGCTTAAGGTCGATGCTGAAAGCGGGAGCAACCCCCGCGTGACACCCTGCAAATTCATTCATATAAAGAGCTCAGTGGACGGTCCTTCTCGTGTAGACCCTCTCCCGGAGGGCTGGGATATTAATAGGTCCTAACCCTGTCGTTCCCCCGGTCTTTTGTAAGGCCGACTTCGATGACCCCGACTCCCTTACGTAATTCGTCTAATCTCCCTCCTTTATTCGGTTTTTCCTTTATTTCCTTTTAATGTGTTTTATATCAAAAAAAAAATTCAAATATAATTTAACACGACCCTTCTAGCAATGTTTCATCCACTTCGCTCTTTTGTGATTTCCAAATATTATAATTTTTGTTGTGTCTTTTTGAAGGAATTATAGTTATGTATGCCATTATTTCGAGCGAGTACATGGTATAGGCCACTCAAAGTTAAACATTTTGCCTCCACTATTATATATTACTTTATATATATATATATTTATTATATCACTCCCCTTTATTTATTTATTCATATATTATATTATATATTAGTTCTATACTATATATTAATATATATCTACTTTATTATCATTTATGTCTATATATATATACTATAATTATTACCTGTAATATTGCATTCAGAAATGGTTGTGTTTCTATCATATAATTTGATAGTCGAACGCAGCAAGTAAAACATTTATACATTTTTTAATTTATATTGAAAATCTCACTATTATAAGAGGGCCATTTCTTGCGTAAACAAAATTTGATTATAGGGGAATTTTTTGCCTTTGTACTTTTTAGTACCATTATTAAACTGAGTTCCGATTTAACCACGTTTCCCGGTCTAAAACTATTGCCTTGCCATTAATTTGCGCTGGGCGTTGGAAAAAAAGAGAAAGAGTAAAGCGAAAAGTAAACAAGAAATACATCAAAGAACTAGGAAAATTATTAATCGGTGGCAAAAGGATGCACTATATGCAACAGGTTCAGGGTCTTTTTTAAAATGGTTGGGTGATAAATTATCTATCGGTTAATATTATATGATGCCTTATAACAAAAGTTGGAAACATTGATAATGGGATGAAAATAAAATCCTTCATGACTCTAAATTTTATTACTATATTAAATTATTATATTTTATATATTACATATAATATATCGTTACTCCTATATATTATAGAGTATTCTCATCTAAATCATAGTATCTGACATCATATAATATTATATTATATATTCATATTATCATTTATATTACTATTATATATTTTTCTATATTATATTATATATATATTATTTTTTATTATCATATTTATATTATTTATATTATATTTATATTAGTAATTATATTAACTACTCTATTTATTTATCTGATTATAGTATAGTATCTTATTTATATTATATATACTCATTATATATATTTATACAGATATATTATACTCCTTATATATATATGTTATATCTATATATTATAGGTGTATAAAACTCCGTTTTGATTCTGTTTCATGTCCAGAAATTAACGATTGACTGTGGTATGCTTGATTCAATAAACTCCTCAATTCTTGGTGTCAGTCAAGTGTAGTAAGCTTCTCGTTAATGGCCTTTGGCCTTTTTTTCCCACATACTCACACACACACACATCCACACTTATAACCACTCAACACACACACACACACACATCACACATCACACATCACACACACCACTCTTATATTTACTATATTTTATATTACCTTCATATAATATTTATATATATATATCATAATCTATTATATATATATATATATACTATCATTATTATCATTATATATTAATTAATTACTATATATTAATTATTTATATATCTATATATATATATATTATATAGTTTATATATATTCTAGTATATATATTATATATGCTTATATTTATTATTATTATTTTATTTATATCATTATACCTATTATTATATAATTTTTATATTATATATTTCATATATACTATTATTATTACCTATACTTTACTCAATATATATACTCAACTATATACTATTTATTATATAATATAGTTTTTATATACATATATATCTATCTATATCTATTATATATACATCATATATTTATATACTATATATATATCTATTTATATACCTATATTATAATTTATTATATATATATTATTTATCTATATTTCTATTCTATATATTTTATATTATATTAATTTACTAATTATATATTTATATATATATAATATATATATTAATATAGTATATATATATACTCTACTATGACTAGTATTATAGCTATATTATTTATATATTTATATATATATAGTATATATATTATATATATATTATTATATCTATATTTATATTATATATATATATATATATCTCTTTATCCTATATTATTATAGTGCACAATTTCTCGTAAGGGCGTGTGTTACCAGGCAAGGGCATATTTCTATATTTACTTTCTCTATTTTCAAATTAGGTTTCACACCGAATAGTTCAATAGATGTACCATACAAATACTCCAGTTCAAACAATGGGTATATAAAAATTAGCAAAACCAACTATAGATAGTCTTTTAGAAAAATCACTGGATCAATATTTAAACAAGATATTTTTCTCTTCACGTCATTATCCTTTTTATTATTATTATTATTCATTATTATTATTATTATTAGTATTATTATTCATGCATTTATTTATATTCATTATTTTATTATCTCTTGTTTATTATGTAATTGCTTTAATATTTAATTCATAAGCCTTAGTACTACCTGTTAAAGCATTGTTAAAAGCTTTCATTTTATATTTTTTTAAGTACAAATCATTTAAAACAATTGAAATGTTTTTAAAATTCATTTATTTTATAGCTCTTTCACATTGTTCCTTTGACCATTATATACATCACTCTCATGAAAGCTTGTACATATTAATTACCCTATCAATTATGGGGTATAGTATATACCAAGTATATATTGTATATTGTTTTTTTTTTATATATATATAATTATTTATATAGTATATATATCTTATATATTACTACATATCATTAAATATTTTTTTAGTTCTTCACAATTTAGCTTATATTTATAGACTATATTATATATAATATTAATATACTATATATAATCTATATATACTATTAATATATATATTATATACTCTAATTATATATACCTATATATATTATATATATTATATATTATAATATATATTACTATATTATTATATTATTATATATATTTATTATATAGTATTATATATTATATATATTATATACTATTATATATATATAATTATCAACATCTATTATTTATCTATATATATAGTATACTATATATATATATATCATATATTATATATATAGTTATATATATATATATCATATTATACATATATTTGAAAAACTTTTTCTTCGGACACAGTGTTTTAATGTTTTTCCTTTTGCCTTGGCTTTTTGTACTATTTTCTCGTAAGCCATGAATAGGTTTTATTATCTTTTTTACTAGTTACATTGTTTTTAATTATTATTTTAAAGACAATTTCCTTTTACTAATAAGCCTTCAAATTGTTTTGTTCCGTATATCGTTCTGTATAAATGCTTGATTTAATTGTGCAGGCATGCAGCTTGATAATGAATGAGACGAGAGCGATCTAAGATTCGATATTTTCTGCTGTGCAAAATCGTGACTTTGATAAACCATAAAATCTTTAACGGTCTAATATGTAAGATCCATGTACGTTTTACCGCTCGAAATTTACTGCGTTGTCGCTCTCTATTAGGTTAGGCTTAAGTTTTACTTTGGCCTCGGTTTCCTTATCCATTATAGGTTTTGGTTCGCGGTTTCACTGCCACTGTCTGAAGTTCCAGATTTATATTTTTCGTTATGCTATACACTTTTTGTTGATATATATACATGAAAATAAAAATAAAATCAAAATAAAATTACAGTATCAGACAGTATTTTTTCACCCACCATGAATATTATTTTTTACCCGTTGTACATTCCAATTTTTTTTCACATCACAAATCCACTAAAATCTTCGTTTTTCTTTCTCATGCAAAAATAAACGTTTTTGAGCTTACTTTTTTATAACAATTTATATTTTCAAATTTGGCGATCTTTTTCTCATCAGCATCTTTCTATTTTAATTGCTAAAGTTCAATAACTAAAATACTAACAATATATGAACAAAAACAAGTAAAAAAAAAAGATTTATCTGCTCCATGAAACGTTTCCATAATTGTTTACTTTATATATATACTTTTACTTTTTTTATCATTACTTTTTTTAATTTTTACATATTAATTTACCTTCTCTTATATATTATTATATATATCTATTTATATCTTTCTATATTTATATTTATTCTATATTATATATATATTGTAAATATTAGATATATATTCATTACTATATATCATACTATATATTTATAATATTAATTATATATATATTTAACACTTATATATATACATTTTCATTATATATATCCATATATATTTATTTATACTCCTATACTTTATATTTATATATATATATATATTATCTATTTATATTATTTTTACTATATTTATACTATATACTTTATCTTTATTATTACTTATATATCCTTATATATATATATACTCATATATATATATATATGGTAAAATTCAATCTTTTCTGTCTGAGTCTCGGATATTCTCGAGTATTAATCGAACTATTATTCGATATATTTGAGTATTGGATTGTATATTTCGACTATAATTCGATTATTATATATTATATTATATATTACATTATATATATATTTATTATATATATAATATATATTCTTATATCTTATATACTCTATATTAACTATATTATGTATATTATTATATTTTATACTATTATTATATATACCTTCTGTTATATATATTTATACTATTTTATAATAATCATATGTTAGTGGTTTCTACAAGCTTGACATGCTCAACTATGTGCGAACGACAAATCTCCCCTATCCGTTAAGGCTAATACAACATTGTTGACCATGTTTTTAATACATTTGGCACCAGGAAAAATAAATTAAAAGACTTTTGTATCTCCGCAATTTTAAAAAATAATAGGGCGCTCCGAGGTGCTTAGGGGGTGTTTATCACAAACTACACCGAATTACACTGACGATAGACCGGCTCCCGATGTCAGGGAGTCGGTTTTCCTTTTACAGTTTCTCTTTCGCCTTACTAGGTGGTTACTACGGGGGTTGGGGGACTAATCCCCCCCTCCCTGGGGGGATGGGTCTCCGGAACCCCCGCTCTTCTTGGTATTTGGGTGTCTGCGGGGGTTCCTCCGATCTCTATCCCCTCCTGCGGTCCTTATGAAATCGTGTCCCCCTCCTTCGTTTCCCCCCATTATTTTTTTCTTAATACTATTACCCCCCTAAAAAGGCTAAACTCCTTTTTAGGGGGCTCGAGCCGTAGTCCACCGTCATGGCCTATGTCTATTTATATTAGATATTTTATACTATATTTATTTATATATATATATATACTATATATATATATATATATATATTACTTTATATATAATATATTATTTATATTATCTATAAATATCCATATATATTTTCAATATTACATATATATATTATATATAAAATAGTTGTGATTTACTTGCCCTAGTTAGTTTGAATCTTTCGGTCATTTTAAGATATAAATTAAAAAATACTGAACCCATTTTTTCCTTTAAAAAATTTTTTTCCATTTATATTACCTTTATTCCTGCTTTGTCTTGTTAAATATGCAATGGATTAAATCGCTTCTTAGGCCAAGATCTTGTAAAGCATTCTCATATAAATTATGTCACTCATCAATCGGACATAAATTAATATTTTAAAAGTCACCCTAAATAAATAAATAAATCTTTAAATTAAATACTTATTATATTATATATTTTATATATATATATATATTATATTATTACTATATATTACTATACTATATTATATTATACTGTTATATATATATATTATTATTACTTATGTTATATACTATTATATTACTAATATATTATCTATTTACTATATATATATTAATTAGTGATTTACTTGCCCTAGGTTCGCTATGAATCTTCTCATTTAGAATATAAAAAGTCATTGCTACCTATTGTTTCCTTATTAAAATTTTGTCCACCTTATATTATTACCTGCTTTGTTCTGTGTAAAATGGTTCAAGGACAAAATCCCTTTTAGGCTAAGAACTTTTAAACGCATTCTCATTATTTAAATTATTATATACTTAAATTTCATAAATCATTAATATTTAAAAGCTTACTATAATACAAATTAAATTCAAATTCTTTAAATTTGAAGTTTTGCACAGCACAACAGCGATACTCTTCACACTTAATCTCCTACAAGTTCCAAAATCTCGCAACTCACAGACATTTGTTGTTTATTCATTCTGCTGCGATATCGATCTATATCGATAACTTTAATAATATTATCGACTTTATTATCGACGTTGTACAATCAAATAAACAATCATCGATATCTCGAAACTCAGCACGACAAGACTTGAAATAAGTTCCCTATACTATAGTTTATATGTCCTCATATATATATATTATATATCTAATTTAATATATTTATTATTTATATCTAGATATTTATATATATATATTTATAATATAGTATAGTTATATATTAAATAGTTAACACTTACCATTAATTATTAGTAGTATCGTGTGGTGTGGTGTGTGTGTGTTGTGTCGTGTGGTGTGTGTTCTTTAACACAGATTTAACTTTACCAAGGTTTTATGTTAGCCCGTCTGTACAAATATGACCAATGGGATCCTCCGTTTGTGCTAGGCTCGCATATTCATCTATATGTATTGTTGATTACTCTGTACCCCCCCTTTTTAATTTATGTTAATCCCTTACTTCTTTATATTTTCTTCAATATCATTACATAGGAGTTATTATATTGGATATACTATATTATATTATATTACTATATATATTATATATATATATTATATTTATTCTATATATATATGATATATATACTATTATTCATATATTATATATATATTTATACTCATCAAATTACGATATCAAATCCGCTTGGAAACATTGATCTATAATTTAAACTAAATATATATATATTATCCATATATACAATAATTTTTTTTTATTATATTTAATTAATAAAACTACATATACTATCTAATACTCATAATGAGAGATATCTTCATACCTTATTTTTGTTGATACTTAAATGCTTTTATAGGCTTATATATCTATTACATATTTTTATATATGTATTCATTTTATATATTTCTATTCAATTATATTATTATATAATATATATATGATTTTTACTAATCTTTATGCTTATGGTCTCAAAATTTTATTATAAAGGCTATTTATAACAACTATCTAAAGAATATTATTACTATATATAATTATGTATTCTATTTTATATTATATATATATTTATACTATTATATTATATAATATTCTATTCATATATTATTCTATATGATATATATATATATATATATGTATATATAGTATATATTATATATATATATATATAACTATATATATTATTTATTATCATAGCGTGTCCTAGAACCAACAGGGCAAAACGTGTTTTAAAAACAGGTTTGAATAACACAGGGACAATATGAAAAGTGTGCAGCGGAATAAACACGGGTTGGCAAAATCTTGTTTGGATAAACACAGGGGAAAATAAAAATATTCAACTCTTATATGTGCAACATCCATTTTTTTGACTGAAACCATAAAGAATAGTATAGTGAAGCACATAGGACTTCGAAATTTACTCTTTAATATACAGGCAGATTTCTTAAGGCAAGCTCAGTTTCCAGGCTCATGGGATGTAAAATAAGGTGTGGTTTGTCTTCTTTGATAGCCAGTGAGTAAAGTATAATCTTCAAGAAGCCAAAGAATATCACTTCATCTGACTTCTCTCTCTATCCTAGTACTTTTTAGCAATTTTAAAATTGTTGAATAACTCTTCACTTTGTTCCAAGTTCCAATATTGTGTGAGTAATAATTTATTACGAGTAAAAAATATTATATATCAACTTTCTCTCTTTCTTATTCCTAGGAATTTATACTTCTTGTGTATGAATCTTTTAATAATATTATTCTTTATTCAAATCTTATATTCATCAGCTACGTATCAGCTGCCTTAGTAACTTTTAATTTCTCTTTTTAATTTTTTACAAAATTTGAAATTTATTTATATATTACTATAATAAATTATTTATTTAATATTAGAAAATAAATTAAAGGTATTTTACAAAGGCCAATTTTAATCTTACAATGTCTGACTTCCACCCCTCTTGCATCTTCAGCGAATTGGTCAATTAATGGCTCAGAGCAAGCGAATCAGAACGGGATTATTTGCTTTGTTGCACATCTACTCCAGCATAGAAATTAAGAATTTTGGCCTTCTCCCAATCCTATGGGCATAACCAAGATCCATGTATAAATTCACTGCGCATAGTACCAAGGATACGACCAGCACAGCATATAAATGCCTTAACAATTTCTTCCAGTCTCAACTTGGATAATGTCACTATGATAACCAATTTTGTCTTACAAGCAAGCTCTTTATCGGTATCTGTTCATTTTATTAATTCTAAACAGTTGCAAATTGCATATAAATTCTGCATCAGGTTCTTTTGTTCTCAGGGCAGCCTCAGTTGGTTCTACCTGGATTGTCTCTATTAGCAAGCGCTCAGAGGATTGTCAGGACCTAGTCTGACAATTAATGTGTTGAGTTTTTTAATCACACGCCTCATTTTTATTTCCTCAATAGAGGCTTCCATTGATTGTTGCTAAAAACAATCTCTTAGTACAGATGTTTCCTGATTCGCAGATAGCTCTGTCCTTTGGTGTGCGTATCACTTCCCACTCTCCCTCTCCTCCTTTTTCTTCTTCCTTCTTACCTCTCGGCTTCTACTCTTAATCCCTCTCGCTCCCTTCTCCTCTTTTCCCCTTCTCATGAACCTCTTTTCCTCTTCTCTCCACTATCAATTTACCAATTTTTGAACTTGGTTGAGTTTGTTAATCTTACTAAAAAAATGGCAAAGGTTGCCAGATATATTGTTAATATTTGGCTGAGGTTACCAGAATACTTTTAAGATGTTAGCTCTTACTAAAAATTGGCAGAGGTTGCGATTCGTTAACAATATTATATACATTTGTGAGCTTGAAGACTTATAACTTTTACGGGTCTCAGTTCTTTCTTTACCGCACACTCGTAGCTTGAGAATCTTTTTTTGGAAAAAGTCTCAAGCAGGGGCTCTCGGACTTCAGCTGTCGGTCTCTCATTAATGGTGACAAGTCTTTCATGAATTGGACCAATCCTTAATGTCAATCTGGGATTAAATTGTTGTTCTTTGTTCTGACAGCTCAGAATTTACTTTCTATACATTTACCTGTTATCGAATCTCTCTAAGATTGATTGTATTGGAACCTATGTTTTGCCTTTGCGCATATTGTCCATTTGTGAATTGCTCTTCTAAAATTGGCCGTCATTAATGCTACAATGTTGGGATTTTAGTTAGCAACATATACTTTAAGGGCTTCTCTACTTTATTTAACGATTTTCCAACTAGAGGGGAACATTCATGAAAATTACAGGCTCTGAAGAGTTTTCGCTGCTAAAATTTTGTTTGACAACGACATGGGGTTTGAAAATCGTAAATGCCACAAAACACCCTGGCCATCCTCAAACTCGATTGCTTCCAAGACTTCGAAAGTACGTGGAAGAAGTTGGGGTATTGTGACTCCACCAATAGTTTGTTTGGAAAGGGAAAGTTAGTTTCAGCTAACTTAAGGATTTCCTTATTACATGCAAAGTTGGGGTCAGTTGGAAAGAAGCTCCATGAAGCAGTTCTATTGAAGTTTCCAAGCTCGCGTGTAAGACCCATTGACCGCCCTTTTCTTGTTATGTATGATCCTCATTCACTTTAGTTTAATATTACTTTAAATGAAAAGCATTCTATACTACCGGACACTTTACTTTGTTCCATGATTTCTCGTCCAATAGTTTTAATTGAAAATTAACTTTTAAAGATAACAAAAAAATATCTTTCCTAAATGCAGATTAAAAATATGGACCTGTATTTTAGTTTACAGCAAAAAGAGGGAATTTAGGGAATGCACCCCTCGTTAAAGGCTGCAACACTCCACGAAATCTTTTTAAAATTTAGAGAAGATTGTTTACTGTTAGTCTTCGGCATTTCAGTTTACTTATCTCTTGAAGTTCGTAGAAAGAAGTCCTCTTAAATTTTCCATCACAAAGGCATTAAAATGTTTGCTCACCGAAAGATCCCCGCGTCACACTTGCCTTCTCTTAATAAACTTCTGAAAGAATTAATATGATTCTTTTTTGTGTGTTGTGCAAAAATTATTGATTATCAAGATGCCGAATTGATGGTTTCTGACGGCTGGATTTATAAATCATAGCGATATGAACTTCTGAAACTATCATTAATTCCTATTGTCTTGAATCTTCTAAATAATTTCTCATGATGTTTTGACTGACGTCATACTTCTTCTATCAATCTTTTTCCATTGAAAGTTTTTTAAAATCCCTAACGTTCCAAACAAAGAACACAACTAAAAACTTCTTGGCGTTTAAAGCAGTGCTGATTCTTCTTTATCTTCATGGGAATGCTTTTTTTCTATAGAGCGATTTGGTTTCTCGCACAAACAAAACAATTGTCTACAAGTTAAAATTTGCTGGCGTTGTAATTACGTCACTTGCTTGCTTAAAAGAGGGTTATGCCCTGAAGAATATTGAAAATCATTTCTGGAGGGTTGATTATCTGTTATTACAAATTGTTATGTATGATGTATTACATACTTATGCTTCTTCAGAGTATAAATCAAACTTATAAAAAGGAAAAACTTTGGGCCTAACGAGGGGAATACTTCTGAAAGTGCAAAAAAAAAGGAAATAGCAGGCTGAGATTAAAAGTGAGCTGTGTTAAGAAGTTTTAGAGATAATATTGTCACCAAGGGAGACTGCAGTAAAAAAACATATCGGGTCATATTTTAACAAGAGTAAAATTAGCTTTTCTTAAACTAGTTTATATATCTGTTTCTTATTTTTTTAATGATTACTGTACCTTATTTAGTAAGTCTCTAGTTTAGTAAATTAAATATTGATCTGTTATTTGTTTTTGAAGGATACAAGGATAAAATATTTTCTATTCTTTTTATTTTAGAGAATTAAGAAAATGTTTTGACCAATTTGTTTTTATATTTTTTTGTTTGTTATTCTCTTTTGTCTTTTAATTTTGTTATTTTGAATTACAAGTTAATAAGAAAAGGGAAAAAATTGAAACTTGGCAAAAGCAGAGGACTCTTGGTCATTTACATTACTTTTCGGCAGAGAATATTTTATGAAAAATATTGATTGTGTTCATAACCTTTTGGCTACTATAAATAAATAGTTTTGGTGTTAACAGTAAAAAAATATCTTTCACATAAAAATATTTAAATTTTCACTTTGTAGAACATGCAATATAGTTTGTTTAGGTATTTTAAATTTTGTGCGAAGAAGGCTTTGGTCACACCCAAATTTTGTTTTTACTGGGTTATTTAGAGGTTGGGCTTTGGAGTGGTTTTCATTTTTTCACCCATATTCCTTTTCTTTATAAATATATGGTGGATAAAAATCATGTTTTTTATCATTTATTTTAGCCCATCCGGAATTTTTGGGTCTCTAAAGAACAGGGAAAAAACAGTGGTACAACACAAATAATAATGAATATTTTTTTTTAAACTTGCGTATCTGATCACCTTGTTTATACTATTTTCTATAGTTGCTTTGCAGATCTTTACATCTTCCGACTTATCGGTAGATTTTTAAAAAATAGTTGACCTGAGCTTAACTGATTGTGCACGACAACACGACACTGAGGTTCTCATATCTATTATACATATATCATATTACTACTATATCTATTTATCGTATATATATATATATTCTATATAATATATACTATTCCTATATTATATATATATATATATATATTATAATATAATATATATTTATATTGGTGAGCCGGAGCCGGGCTCCGTTAAGGGAACAGGTAGCTAACTCTTTTGCTGTTAATTAAACTAGGAAAGGGAGCCGGCAGTTAAATCTTATGAAGTGTAAAGGAACCATTTATTAAAAATTTTTCAAGCTCGACAATCCTTCACTTTTCCTTATATATATATAGTATATATATATCTGTATATTTCTTATTATACTTTCCATTCGTATTCTTAATATATTTCTTAGTATTAACCTATTCTTATTTTACATTTTCCTATTTATTAAAGTAATTATATATATATATATACTATATTCTTTCTTTATATATATACAGATTAGGATAAGTTGCTCAAGATAAAAATCTTGATTGTTATAAAAATTTGTTCAAGGAATTTCGTTTTTCTAATTTCAGGCCATCAAGCGGGAAATGTGCCTCATCTTTTATAACGCTCTCATAACTCTTAAACATCGCTTTTTATCTAATTTCATGTATAATATCGGTTATGTCTTTATGTAAAAATGATAAAATTTCATGATTTTTTTTTTTAATGGTAATTTTATATCACATGTTTTGCAACATCCGATTTTTTGACATTTGCCTAGTAGGTTTTAGTTTTTTCAATACATTGAATTCGACCTTGCCATTTTTATTTTTTACAGGTTGATGATGTGATTTCTTAATTTTCTGCGAATTTGGTAATATATATTTTTAAGTGTTATAGTCTCATCAACCATATCAGAAATCTATATTTTTCATTTAATGGTTAGCGGTCGTTCGGCTTCGACTGTAGCGAATCTACATCATTGTTAATCTTCTCATTCGATTTATACCATACCAATTCATTTATCGCCAGTAAGATGTGCACGTACCTGATACACCTTTTATCATCCTCCATTCGACCATATTCCATTTCACCAATCCATGATTCGACATTCAACATCGATATTACACGTTTACGCAAATAACAGTTTACTAACCTAATGTTTCGACTTACCATTAACAAACAGATTTGAACATAAGATTGACGGTGTACCTGTCATACATAACGTATCCTGAAAGTCGACAGGTTATTCGCCCATACCTCACATGATTTCGACCATTTAAGATGTATGTAAAATATACAATTATATCTAAGGTGATGCAATATCTGAAAGACATTATAGTATGGATAAAAATGTGATATTTGTTTATGGTAATGTTTACATATGGTAGATCCAATTCCAAGCACACGAATTTACAATTTTGTTGTTTTTTCAACACTTATTGTATTTACTTGCAACATGCCGATGGCTTTCAAATGTTTTTCGTTGTTTTCCGATGAGCCGGAATGCTTTCGTCTTAGGCATGTTCTTCTTGAAAGTTTTTAACCCCACCTTACGACCGATAGCGTTGTTGAGATTATTTCTCATCATTTTCCTCATTCCTACAAATTAGCACTTTCGTGGTTTTATCATTTGAACATACGATATATGATTCGGCATAAGATCATTTTAGCACATGATTCCCAGTACGATCACTTAGCGTTTATAATTCGATACGAAATATAAATGAACATTAACTTAATTGATCATTTATTTGCAAATGTCAAATGAAAACTTGCGCATATATATATATGATATATATTATTTTATATATATATATATATATATATATATATATATAAGATATTATATATATATATATATATAATATATATATATTTATATATTATATATAATATATATAATTATGTATATCACTTGTCCTTTAAAGGAAGTTACATAAAGAATCGTGATATCGAAGATCGCCGAACGATATACTCGGCAGCCTCTGCATGATCACTGTTAGCTAAAAACTTCAATAGAAAGAGCGCGATAGTTACCTATTATTTATCATGTTTTTATATGTTAATTTTTATGTTAATTTTTTAATTTTTTTTAATTTTTTTTTAGGGGTTTCATCGCGGAGGGACGACTGGGGGACTTCTTCCCCGTCGTCGGTCCCCGCTGAGGCGAGAGACCTGATTCTTCCATCTTGCGATTTAATCTGGTATTCTTTAGTTAAAAAAATAATAATAAATGTTATTGGCACTTTCATACATATTGCCTTGGGGAAATATATCGAAAAAAAATCGTATACATAGTTGTTTCGATTAATATCGTAACTTCCTTTTAAAGAACAAGTTCATATATATATATATAATATATATACTAATATATTATATATAGTATATATAATTGAGCATATATTATATAAATATATATAATGATAGAACATATATAGTATATAATGTTATATATATATATATATATACAATCGCGCATACGCCTACGTACATTATTCTACATACAATTACGTGTATGATTGGACATATCAATTATGTTCATAGTCTATATACATTTACGTACATGGTTAGGACCAGCTTAATTTGTACGGTCCCAGCCGATTTTAATGAAACTTACATGAAATGGTTAAAATGACCTGAAAACAAGGAAAATCATAAAAACGAAACTCGAGAAATGACCCTTGAAAAAGTTATGAAATCGCAATTACAAATGCATGGCACATGATCATTTGCCTACGGAGGGATGGAGCCCACGTATCCTCCGATTCGTGAGTGCTAGAAAAAAATAATATAAAAAGAAGCATTAGGCAACTATAAAACTTGGGGAAAATAGTAAGATTCAAATTTGTTATATATATATCAAATTAGGAGACAACATAGCTTTTTTTAGGGGCATTTTCCTAGGTTTGTTTTACATTATTCTTTCATTAAAGCTCATTTCAAACATTTCATGTAATTTCATGAAAATTGGTCGAGGTGATTTTTTTTATAATTTCCTCTATAGACAAGACAAATGTTATAATGTAACATTTTGCGACCACACAATTTTTTTTAAGGTCATTTCGTAAGTTTTTTGTTCATTACAGTTCATTTCAAGTATTTCGTGTAAATTTCATGAAAATCGGTTGGGACCCTGATTAGACATATCACTTACGTTAATGATTCATTTATCACTTGCGTACATAATTAGTTCGACATATCACTTAGGTGATAATTGATTGGCGCATAACATGATTCGAGCGAACAGTTACGTAACAGAATTTTGAATGTCCTTTCTACCATAATTAATACATAGTACGTTGATGATTCATCGTACAAGTTACGCACAATTCGACTTATACTTTGCTACATGTTCGAGCCTACTTATAATTACGTACAAAAATTGGCATATCAAAATTTTGAGAGTCTAGACTAAAATGGTGTATAACATGGTTCGACGTACAACTTTGTACAAATTAGATATATTATTTATGTACTGTCGCATCATGTGTCGTACGTTGGGAATGACAATAATGCACAAAAAGTATTGTCATGTTAGAGGAACAAATGAGCAAAAACCCCGATGTAATCATGTACATCAGTGTTTTCAAACTTATTAAAACCAACCCCCCCCCCCCTTACAAATGGAAAATGATATCGCGACTCCCGGTTCCATAAAGGTAACCTTGCAAAACAGGACTATTTTCGAATGGTCAGGAGGTCGGTGACTATCTATAAGTAAAGTATTGACGTGATCTGGAACTGAAATGCGGAATTTGTTAATGTTTTCAAGATCAACCTGAATAGCGAGACTTTTTGTGCCCTGTTGAAATCTTGAAATTTAGCATTCTTGCTGACTACTAGAGTATTTTAAACACTCGTCTTCAAGGTAGATAAGAAAACATTCTAACAGCCAAGGAGAAAATCAAGGGATTCATTGCAAAAAACTGATTTTGGTCAACGTCTCTAGAAAAAAATAATGTTTTAGTCATTCCCTTGCGTTCACAATTAAATTTTTGACCGTTAGCGATCACACTCCTTGCATGGTTGTGGGTTTGCAAATTTTAAAAGAAAAACTCTTGAGTTACTTTCCAGAGGAAAAATCTCAAACTAACGATGAACAAAGATGGATACACAATCTTTATCTGGATATGTTCATTGTACTGGCTAATCTAACCACAAACATGAAAAAAAAACTTATGGAACTTGCTGCTGACGGAATACTTAAAATGGACTCCATTCGCAGAAGGTTGACGTCTTTGGATAAAAAGAAAGCTTTCAAGATAAGCTCTGAAACTATTGATACCATTCGCCACATCATACCTGTGTGAACTAACTTTCTCTTCAATAGTGGACATAAAAACTAAGAAGAAAAATAGACTACAATTGGAGGAAGAATGGATTTTTTGCGTCTCAAATGGATAACAACGATTTGAGAAATTTGTTAAAGAAAGTAGTTATGTATATTTTGAAAATTTATAATAAAATTTGGAATAATTCTTATTTTCATTTGTTTATTTTTCTGGTCACCAGTGTAGATGCTTATGTGGGTTGCGACCCACAGTTTGGAAAACACACCTAATAAATTGAAAATTAATGGTTTGTCGATAAATTTAAATTATGTAGTACATTTGGTTTAATTCAAATATCTCTTACGTACATGGCAAAATTCGAGAAATCACTTATTTTTATCGATTCTTTCTTATATATTCTTGTGTATATCGTACTCATGCCAAAGTAGTACATAATTTTGACACATTACATTTCAGATGAATCATTTATGGAAGTGATTTGACATATCATGTACATGATTCGAAATACGATGCAGTTCGTAGTAATTAATAATAAATAATAATAAATAATGATATACATAAAATAATAAGTAAAATAATGCAATAATAAATAATAATAATAATATAATAATAATAATAATAAAGACACTTTTAAACTTTCTTTTTCAAATGTAAACATTTTATTTCATCAATTAATAAATGATTTTAACTCTTGGAAGGGAAAATCAATCCTTCATCAACTCTCATATCCCCATTTCTCTTTCCCCCTGGGCTTACCCCCCCCCTTACCCCAAAAAGTAAATTAAAAAAAAGTTTTTTTTCAATTCTTAATTGTAATTATAATTTGAAATTTTTAATTCACAATTGAGACGTATATTAGATGAAATCTTTTTTTTATTATAGCATATGAATATTAATTTTCGTATTTTTTTTGGGGTCTTTACATGTTCATTTTTTAAATGATTTGTTTGTTTATATATTCGTAAATAAATGTAGATTTTTTCTATTTTAACCAAAATAATTTCAAATGTTCTTATATAAAATATTTCTATATATTATTTTTATATATGCTATATAAATCTTATATAATATATATATATATATATATATATATATATATATATATATATATATTATATATAAATCTTATATATATATATATAAAATACTATTATTATTATATATATATATATGCGAAATGCATAGTGCACGAATATCCATACAACAAGATTACCGAACCGAACCGAACCTAACCTCACTTAACCTAACCTAACCTTACCTAACCTAACCTAATCTTACCTAACCTAGCCTAACCTAACCTAACCTAACCTAACCTAACCTAGCCTAACCTAACCTAACCTAACCTAGCCTAACCTAACCTAACCTAGCTTAATATATTAGAAAATATAAAGGCGCGGTGTGTAAAATTGCGATGTTCGGCCAACCCTGGTCCAAACATTATAAAATTAAAAACACTTCATTTGTCAGTTAACAAAAAGTGTTTCTGGAATACTCTTAATAAAAAGAAACTTGTTAAACTTTGGCGATCGAACCGGGTTTCCTGCGTACGAGAATCGATGTCTATCGTAATATCCGCTCTACCATCCTGGTAATCAATTTAGTTTCGGAAGCAGAGAGGTTCACCAACGAAGGGCAAATGCCGTTCCTCCAGGAAGACAAAATGCTGCCATTCAGGATATCACGAGTTCAAGAGAAACACAGCCACTCGCCGAGAACACTCGTGATGTTCTCCTTGGAAACACGGCTGAGGAGTCGGAGGAAAAGAGTTTTTGGGTGGAGTCGGAACCGGATAAATTTTTTTACCGTAAAATAACGGGGCTCAGAGCCGGAGTCGGAATTAGGCAATTTCAAAATGGCGAAGCAGGAGTCGGAGTTGGATTCGGCCTGCAGTCCTGCTGTAAACGCCCTCATTGACTTAATCATATGGCGTTTTAGAGACGTCAGAAGCGCTCGTATAGAAGGGATCTTTGAAGTAAAAAAAACTTTCAATGGATAATAACAAAGCTTTTAAATTAGGATGTGTTTGTAGTATTTTAGGTTAAGTACACTAAGTTTTAAAAGTTTACTTTTTATTGGTAAGTACTTACAGTAGTTTGGGTTAAGTACTCGTTTTAAGAGGCATTTTAAAAATTAAGTACTATCAGTAGTTTGAGAGATGTACTTTAAATATTTTAGGTTAAGTACCCTCCTTTGAGTTATGTACTTTAGTTTATGTTAAGTACTCATTTTGGGTGAGATTTGAATAATTTTAGGTTTTGTTTTATTTTAGGTGAAGTATTTATTTTAAGTTTAGTACTTTAAGTATTCTAAATTAAGTACTATCAGTAGTTTGGGATAAGTACATTAAATATTTTAGGTTACGTACTTCAAGTATTTTAGATTAACTACTTTCAGTTTTTAGATTAAGTATTATAAGTATTTTAGGTTTAGTTTTATGTTAATTTGCATACCGTAAGTATTATATGTTAAGTACTTTAGTTTTTTTTTGTTTTTGTTAAGTACCATTACTCAACGAAACAACGTCTAGACTTAACGCCCAGTTAAGTTTTGGTCAAGTACGAGGCAAACTTTGATACCTTAAAAAATTAATTTAAACAGTTTAGAATTTTTATAGATTTTATATATATATATAATATATATATATATATATATATATATATATATATAATACTATATATAATAATTTATATATGATATATTATATAATATATAGATATATATATGATATATTTATAATATTATATAATATTTATATATATATATATTATAATACTAAAAGTAATTTAAAGTTTCCATCCGTCCTAATTTTGTTGTCAAGTCGTTCACTTTAATTTATTTAATAGAACATTTAAAACTAGAATGGTGCCGCCTGTCATATAAAAGATGCCAAATAGTGCCAGGCCTCTGAGTGATACCTTTTCTAAGAGTGAATTCAAAAAGCTATGCAAGAGAGGAGGGAGGAAATTCTTTAGAAGGAAACTTAAAGCTGACCTATCTAGATCGACAAACTATATTTTGGTAAACATTTTATATGCTTGCGATTGTTGTTGTTGCTGGTTAGACTTGAACAGATTATTATGACATATAACTGATAAGAAAGTATAATATATTTATATATATATATATATATATATAATATTATATATATAAATATATATATATAATATATATATATATAATATAAGTATATAAATATATATTATGATATATTATATCCTCTCTCTCTCTCTCTCCTCTCTTCTCTCTCTCTTCTCTCTCGTCTCTCTCTCTCTCTCTCTCTCTCTCAAACGCATACATATTCTTATATCGTCCTATATCTATCTCTTTATTGGTGACTATCTGTATGTGTGTATGTATTATCAATCTATATGTACATCTGTACATGAACACAACATGAAACACATCACAAACGCACACAATCACACACACCATATATATATGTATATATATATATATATATAATATATATATATATAATATATTTATTATAATAGTTATATATTATATATATTATATAGTAATTATATGTGTGTGTGTGTGTTGTGTGGTGTAAGATGTGTGTGTGTGTGTTGTTGATTTCTATTGAATAATTTAATAGTCACTTTTATATTGTTAATGAGGATGGACAAGGCACACTCTGAAAGAGGAAGGAGTCTCCTTTTTTGGTTTCAAGTTTTTTTTTTTTTTAAAGACCTTTTTCTATATTTAAAGATTTCTTTTTTTTTTTTTGCAAGAACTTTATTATTTCAAGTAATAAAGAAAGGTTGCCTTTTTTGTTGTTTTTGTTTTTTTTGTTTTTTTTTTTGTTTTTTTTTTGTTATTTTTAAAGTCGTCGTTGACTTTAGCTCCTGTTCATTTATTTTAAAATTATTGTTCTGTTGCTTTTGCTCAAATTCAAACTAGGGTTGGCCGACTCACCAGGTGCGGTGCGGTGCGGTGCGGTGCGGTGCGGTGCGGTGCGGTGCGGTGCTGTGCGGTGCGTGGTGCGCGCATTTTGTTGCCAGTGCGGTGTCGTCACACAAATCCAGTGTACCGTGCGGTGGAATTTTTAAAATATAGAGGTGCGGTGTGCGGTGCGGTGTGGTGCGACAAAAATGACTTTTGGTGAGGTGCGTGGTGCGCCTACCCTAGTGCGGTGCGGTGCGGTGTGGTGCGCAAAATTCCGGTGCTCGGCCGACTCATTTATTTTATAGTAAAAATTTATATGGGGTTGTCATTGACCCACCCAAAATTTTTTTTTTTGCTCCGTGCTCGACCCAACACTCTCGCTCCACCTGCTCAGTGTCTCTCTCGTCTCTTCTCTTCTCTCTCTCTCTCTCTCTCTCTCTCTCTCTCTCTCTCTCTCTCTCTCTCTCTTTCTCTCTCTCTCTTCCTCATTTGGGAAGAGCAACATAAGGAATAAAGGATCTTTTCAGCTTCTCTTTATTAAATACTTTAAAGGGAATAAAAAAAATATTTTAAAGAAAATACCATTTAACTATTTTTATGGCAAATTTGTTACTTAATTTCTAATTAAATATATATTATATATATATAATGTAAATATAGAAATGATATATATATATTATATATATATTATATATATATATTATTATATCTATAATATATTATATATAATAATATTATATAGTATATATATATAATAATATCTATATATATATATATATTTTAAAACGAGATTCCTGGTTTGAGTATAATCTTGTTGTAAACTACAAATGCTATGTAAAATTTTACATAAAACTGAAGTAAAACTGAAGTATCTTATAATATATAGTATATATAATAATGATATATATATATTATATATTAATATATAATATATGATATATATTATATGTTATATATATGTATATATATATATATATATATATATATATATACAGAAAATATACTATAATATCATATATATATATATATATATATATATATATATATATATATATATAATATTTTATAATTTTATACATGAAATACAAAAAATCGACAAAAGTTTTTAATATATATATATATATATATATAATATGTAATATATATATATATACTATATAATTAATATATATTATATATATTATATTATATAATATATATAATAATAATATATATATATATTATATATAATATATATATATATATAATATATATATATAGTGGGTGTACAGGACCCACCACGGTACACAAAATTTTTTTTTTTTTAAATAAATATCATAAAAAATATTCAGTTCTTGAAGGTAGTAAAAAATTGAACTTCTATTGAAGTGGGATGATTCAGACAAGACATGAAATAGCTTTTTAGAAGGTGTTATAGACCATAGTGTAGGAAAATGTCGTAGGTGGATGGAGTCCAGTTGAGGACAATCAATGAGGATGTGGTGAACAGATTGCGGGGACTTGTGACGCCAGAATTTAAGGTGAAGGGAGGATCCCTTGACATGTAATATGTGGTCAGTGCGGAAGCGTGCGAAGATCACCTCCTGCAAGCGATTTCGTCTGGCTTTATATTTCTAAGTTTCGCCCCTCGCCGATCATTCGTCCAGCACTCCTGCCAGCGAGACCGAAAGCCTTTTCGAAAAGCAGGATAATAATCAGCTGATGGAAGGCAACCTTGTTGAATGGCATCTAGAAGGTGCCTAGAAAAGCTACCGAAAGAATATGATACCAACCTGACCTTTCTGTCTGTGGTTTCATTGCCAGTTACCCCTAAATGAGAGGGGATTCAGCAGAGTGTAATTTTTTTCTTGCGAGAGCGAAGCAGCCTGAAAAATTGTTGTACGGCGGATTCTAACAGTAAGGCGGCCTTGGCTAATTAATAAAATTTTAGAGTCGTCAGTGAAAAGAGGATTTGATCCAGATCCTTTTATACAAATCCAACAAGAACACTGATAGGTGATGTAGATGGGTGAATGCGACGGAGCATTATGTACGAGATGATGTCTGAGCCAATGGTACCGTCTTTGCAAATCATCAGTGTAGTTTGATACTCTGTAATTGTAAAAAGACAGCAATAGATGTGATCTTCCATTTTCGTTGTTGAAAAGTCTGGCGATATAGTGATCATGTGATGGGTTCATAAAAAAATAGGAGCAAAAGGAGATATTTGTACAGGTAGAAGAGTGTGTGCATAAACGTTCAAAGGTAGGGAATCCAGTGTTAAGGCATCCCAGAGAGAAGGAGATTTGGAGATTGACAAGGATCTTAGCCTTGGGCTAGGTGGTGGTGATTGAAATCTCATAATATGACAACCAAAAGGGAGGAGTTGCTGAAAAAGGTTGACTAAGTAGGCCTTAGTGAACTCTCTACTGGGAGCCAAGTAGATCGAACAGACGGGTGAAGTCGGTGGAGAGGTGGATTCGTGTTGCAACTACATGAAGTCTAGTTCAAAGAGGGACAGGAGAATGGGGGATAGACTTATGAATGAGAATTCCAGCGCCTCCCTTATCATTGTCACCTCGTTCTATAGATGTGAGCGGCGACTTGTATGCCGAAGGTTGGAAGAAGTCACGATGGTATAGTTGAAGTTCCTGCAAACATATACACATTGCTGTAAATAAATTCACTAATTGAACGAGTTCTTGAAAATTTGTATAGTAGCCATGACAATTAGGATGACGGAACGTGGTCATGCTGTGATGTTATGATTACTATGAAGATGATTTTCCTGAGACGATTGTCTCTAAGTGGTTATTGACAATGTCAGAAGAAGAATCGATTGGGTGGAGAGGTTTAGGCGTCAGACATCAGGAGAAGGAGTTGTGAATCTAGGTGGTAAGGAATAACAGTGACTTTGGTTGTTAGATCGGTTTCGGGAGGGGAGAGTTTCCTCTGGTATTTGGGGGAGAGGTTTCTCAATTTATTCGAAGTAAATTGAGTTCGACCAAGTCCATATTAGTGTGTGAGCGCAGTTGGACGCTGGAACAGCAGCCAGAATTCTCATAATTGGAAATGGAAAGGATGTCAATATCCACCGAGCAAGCAAATTCAGAACTGGGTTGAAAATATGGATTAAATTCCATGCAGGCAGTGTAGGAAGGTATCATCGGGAAACAGTCCTCTTTTTGTGAAGGCGTTAGAGCTGTGAAGTTGGGTTAAAGGGTGAAGCAATTTTTAATGAGGGGAGTTGAAGGAACACAGCGATTCCGAGATGTTCTGTGAAGCACGAAAGTCTAGGGCTGGAGACTTTGTCAATGAGTCGTCAGGTGGGTGACTTTGGAGGAAGGCTGGAAAATCTAAGTTGGGATGGGAGACATCTGGGTTCCCTTTCATGGCACCGGCTGCAGCGGAACGCTTGGAGAGTTTGTGGTGTTTGCGTTGAACGGCTTTCCATTCAGGTTTCTCAGAAGCGCAAGAAGCGCTACAGGGAGAGGGGATCGTCCAATCAAGCTCCTTTTAGGAATTGGAATCCATGTGATCAATTGGGTTACATAATCTTTTAGGGAGTGCTGTGATAGAGAAGACTCGAGATAAGAGTTTGAAGAGGATTCGGAATAGCTGGAAAATTCCAACAGGCTATTAAAGGGCTTGTTTGTGGGTTTTTCAATAGCTGTGGTTGGTTGGGCGCAGTCTATTGGTGTCAATGCTTTTGTATCGGGAGTATATCAGTCGCGAGGTAGACGCAGACTTCTTACATGGATTTGACGAACTCATCGTGAGGGTAGGTGGCAGAGTTTCCCGGCAGGAAATGTTCTCCGAGCTTTGTGGTGGGTGAACAAACTTAGCTTCGTAGTTGGTTGGTTGAAAACCAGTAGTCGCGGTAGGGTTATTTACGGTATCTTGGGAGGGAGATTGAAACGCAGGCTGCTTTCGAACTATTTGAGAAGGCAGTAATATAGGCGATGCGGGCGTGCAGTTTGCAGCAACTACATGAGTCCCGCTGGAGTTGGTGGGTGGAGTTCTTTTTGGATGGGGTTGTGTCGGGGTGGGGTGCCGAAGCAATTGCAGTATAAGATTTCCTTTCTCGTGTAGGATATTTGTTTTTGACCTGTTAGTGAAATTTCTTCTGCTTAGTTTTTGCATGGTACATAACTTCAATATTTCCTGTTCAAATAGGTAGGACAGCTTTTTTTAAGGAAGAGGAGCTGGGAGGTCTTCCACACATTTTTGCACTGTTGAGTGTTTTCGCAGGGAATTTGAAATAATGCTCCGTAAATAGCACAGATTTCACGTGGTCCTCTACATATATTTTCGAGGGTGACCAAATCGTTGGCACTTGAAACAACGTCTGGGTCAGATAGTAAACGGACGATCCCTGTAATTTGTAAACCCAATTTTCACCCCTGTACGTGGAAAAGGGGTGTTAAAGGTCAGCAACAAGCGAGGATTTGGGGTATCAGGTGAGTCTCATCGTGGGGAAAACCTGTGTAAAATTGCAACAGAAAGTCTTTTCTGCTTGGAGGCGGCTTAGAAGGAAAGTAATGTCTTCATTTTTCTTCACCGGATTATAAATAGTGCCTTTTAATGTGTTTCTTATTTCGTCAAGAGTTCCAATAAGAGGGACATCTCCAGGAGACGTTAAGAATGACTAGGTGGAATTTTGATTCCGAATAGTAGCTTGAACAAGGAGGGAACTGTTTCTTATTAACGTAATGATGGGTCTTCAAATCCAAAAGCTTTTTGAAGTACATAGCTAAGAATGATGGTACTATGATCGCCAAGAAGTTTGGACTCGATAGATCGCAATAAGTAATACATCGGGAATGATGTGCCCGCTGGTAGTCTATGCGGGGAAGCAGCATGTAGAGTATACAAGTGAGAACGACTAGGGAGGGGGGCACCTTTTCACGATGGTTTCAACCGTTTGGGCACAAGGGATGTTGTGGGCTTGGCAGGCGAAGGATCGCTGGGGGTAGGCAGAGGCCTTCCAGGTGAATCGGAGAGAATCGCCGTATTGTTCAAAGCATTTTCCAGAAATCGTTGGCCATTAATCATTGTCTGTTCATGACCTAAAGAATCCAATGGTTCGAAGCAATAATTCGTTCAGATAGTTACTTTAAGTTTGATGGTTCCTCCCTCTCATTGGTGTAGAATCCATTGAGGTTTGTACTGGAGGACCGCGCTAGGCAGCGCAGAATATCTTATTATAGGTGTTCCAGAGGAGTCAGGGAAAAATAGATAAACTTGATGCTAAGTCCCGTGCACCGAATCACTAGCGAGTGATTCGGCTCTCACACCGTCATCACAGACGATGCCGGGTGCCCCTCCCATAAGGAAGTGTGATGGTGGCTTTCATCTACCTCTCTGGGATAAAAAAATAGAGGGAGTGAGAAGGGGTTGGTAGACAGAAACTGTGGTGGAGAAAGAGGATTAAAATATAGAGACAATTAATTCGAAAAACGAGGAATAGGAAAAAAACTAAAAGATGTCTTACGTGACAAGGTCACATAATAGTACTATAAACGCGCGCAAAATAACCCCTATTATTGATTCTTATCACTATGTTACGTCTTAAGTTGTAACACAATGCCCCCTGCTGGGATATATATATATATATATATATATATATATATATATATATATATATATATCTATATATATATATATATATATATATATATATATAGTGTATAATCAGAGCAATTTTTACGCCAAGTTTTTTAGTAGTATAGTATAAGGCCTTGAATAGCAATACCCCCGTAGTCGATTAACA
>JABUQX010049656.1:67500-70000 GCA_015478945.1 Trachelipus rathkii | reverse complement strand
AGAGAGGTTTGGCACCGCATTTTTAGTACTCTTACATGGGGACGAAAGATATAAAAAAAGATTATTTATCGGAAAAAAATATCGATATTTTGTCAGAATCATCTGTACTCAACTATTAGATATATATATGTGGCCAGCCTCCAGATTGGTACACCTGTAACGTGTTCATAATAGCTACATGAAACTGAATACATTTTTGAAATCAGCGAACATTTTTAATGCAGGCAATCAAGAAAATAAAATGGAAGGATTAAAAATAATAATAATAATAAATAGGTTTTATTGTAATGATAATCTCTGCTTAATGTCAAATTTACTGAGATTACGAGATCAAGCTTACAAAATTATGGAATTAAAAATTATTATTTTTTTAATCTATTAGTAAAATGCATGACACACACTAAGGTAATTCACGGGGCTCCCACCTGTACCCTCGACCCAGAGTGTTGTAGAAATACTCCTTTAAAATATAAAAACTATTTTGAGTTAATTTTACAAAAATATATAGAAATCAAGATTTTTAAAGTTAACCTGAAAATATAGAAATGATATAAAGAAAACGTATATTTTGATGGGTAACAAGCCTAATATATAGTTTGGCCTTTATTTTTTTAATTAATATTTTGCTGCCAGGGAATAAGATGATATTCTAATTAATTTTATTTAAGGATGTAATAATAATTATTAAAATATTTTTGTTTCCTGCTTTTAAAATGTTCGCTGATTTCAAAAATGCATTCAGTTTTTATGTAGCTATCGAAGTTTTTGAGATACAGGTGTCACCTAATCTGGAGACTGGCCTATATATATATATATATATATATATATATATATATATATATATATATATATATATATATATATATATATATATATATATATATATATATATATATATATATGGGCGTAGGCAGGGGGGGGGGCACTTGCCCCCCCCCTAAATCTTGGTGAAATAAAAATTATGAACCTTATATGTTTGCCAGACGACGTTTTTAAGGGTTTAGTAGAAAAACTGAAAAAATACATCAATCGATATATAATGAAGTAGTAATTACTAATTAATAACGTATTATATTATTTTTTCTAAAGTTTTAATGTGTTTTCGTTTTCATATTGGCTTAAAGTCAACTAGCTTTGTGCTTTTATACAGCTGGATTCTTCTAACATTATTCTCCGCTAGAACTTTCAGTATGTCGATAGCATTTGGCGGCTGCCAAAGCTGTTAAATCAATCACGGAAGGCGTACCCGTTGATATTCAGTTGCAGAAAAAAAAAAAAATATACAGAAATATGAAAAAAATAATTTATATATATATATATATATATATATATATATATATATATATATATATATATATATATATATATATATATATATATATATATATATATATATATATATATATATATAAATTTATAAAAATTTATATATATATATATATATATATATATATATATATATATATATATATATATATATATATATATATATATATATATATATATATATATATATATATATATATATATCACCCAACCTTTGCCCCCCTAAATGAAATCCTGCCTACGCCCATATATATATATATATATATATATATATATATATATATATATATATATATATATATATATATATATATATATATATATATATATATATATATATATATATATATATATATATATATATATATATATATATATATAGGTGATTTAGAGCGTTTAATCGCGCACATAGATGGAACAATGTACTACTCATTGGAGTTTAAAACGCTAATGTAGATGGAACAATGTACTGCAATGTAAAAAAAATATATATATCAATTCATAACATTTTCTATCAACCCCGGTTCCTCTCAGGAGTGAAAATTTTACGTCATTGTGATTGAAACATCAATGATATAATTTTTTACATCATCAATATATAATATTTTATTTCTTTCCAACATACTGTATAACGACAAAGTAAAACCAATACATGTTATTTAACATAATAAGAAATGTAAAAAATATATATATATATATATATATATATATATATATATATATATATATATATATATATATATATATATATATATATATATATATATATATATATATATATATATATATATATATATATATATATATATATATCTTGTTGCTAGATCACAGCCATTCTCACGAAATTTCCACCAGTCTGGCAACCACCCGCAGACTTTTATAGTGACAACTTGGCTGCTCGTGGAACGTTCAAAAATGTTCGATTTCGGCAAGAACCTAACTGTTTTTCGCTGAATTGCATTGTTGGAGTGTTTTATAATCTTTTACAAACGCAAAAGTATTTAAACCCTTAAGACTTCAAACCTCTTCTCTATTTGAGATATGTGGACGATTGTTTTATACTGCTTAGAGAACGAGAACATGCAAACTTATTTCTGGAACATACATCCGAACATCCAATTTACAAAGGAGGATGAAGTGGATGGAAAGTTACCATTTCTTGATGTGTCTGTAG
>JABUQX010049656.1:47500-57500 GCA_015478945.1 Trachelipus rathkii | reverse complement strand
GGATGCCAATTCAAATTAATCCAAAGAATTCCTGTCATCCTAAAACTACGAATTCGTGTAATTTATCGTACATTAGATATGAAAACTGAAAATCTTGTACAAAGCAATAAAGATTCATATTTGAAATTATTTCAGTTTTGAAATGACTAAAACTAACTAATGAGGAAATATAAAAAACCGTGCATAACGGTGAAATAATAATAATAATAATAATAATAATAATAATAATAATAATAATAATAATAATAATAATAATAATAATAATAATAATAATCCGTTTAACAAAAAAATGACGGGAAAATCCCTTTTTTACATATAAAATGCGTAAAAACCTTGCTACTCGTATAGTTTATAGCTTGGAGATATGTAATCAAATATCAGCGAGCGTAATAGGATTTGTTTGGGAACATTTCAAAAGGAAATGAATTTTTTCCAATAACAAAAATGCATCTGAATATATATATATATATATATATATATATATATATATATATATATATATATATATATATATATATATATATATATATATATATATATATATATATATATATATATATATATCTTACCTATACCTTCTATCCCACCCCTGACCACCCCATCATGGAAGGGCCCACACCGCGTCCAGGTACCCCGCCGACGCCACCGGTCTCCTCCAGAGATCCTCCAGGGATGAAATGTTCCAGATTGTTCTGGGTTGAGAGTTAGATAGACAGGAGAGAAAAAAGTGAGGTGTCCTTCGGGACCTGGTTACAGTTTTGACAGATGTTTGTGGTGGTTTGCTGAGTTTGAATTTAAAGTTTGTAATATTGTGTTAGAGTGGTGGCCGCATCTTAACTTGGCCAAGGATGACTGACTAGTTCTTGGTAGTGAGTTGAATTCTGGTGCTATTTCTGGTGGGTGTTTGTTTAAAATGTTGTTTGGTGGTCTGCGTCTTAAGTAGTTTTCTGTTAGTGTCGTGTGGATTTGTTTGGTGTATGTTGTGTTGTTTGGTGGAGGTGGAATGTTGTTCAGAATTTGTTTGTAATATAGAGCTGGTGAAGAAGGAGGTTGTTTGAGTCTGTGGTGGGTGGGGTTAGAGAGTGCAATGTGGCATGGGTGTTGGGATGTTTGGTGTTGTTGAGGTGTATCGGGTTTTGATTCTTATCGATTTGTTTTGTGTCGTTTCCGTTGTTATTTTGCTGCGTCAATAATGGATCCGCAGCTGAAGAGGCGTGAAGGAGCCTGGACGAATGTATTATTGTATATGGTGGTGGATGTTTGTTTATTGTTTGTGAAGTCTGTGCCAGCGATGGTTTTTAATATGTTCAGTTTCTTGTTTGCAGATGAAGTTATGTTGTCTGTGTGTTTTGTGAATGTGAGATGAGTGTCAAGTGTTACTCAAGGATTTTGGGAGTTTTGTTGAAGGGTATGGTAATGTTGTTTAAGTAGACTTGGGGGTGTGTGGTGTCGTTGGCGGTCGGTGGTGATTAAAGTAATTGATGATTTGTTTGGTGAGATTCTGTTTTCTGTTAGCTATGTTTGAAGTTGGTTGATGTATTGTTGGGTCAGGTTCTGGTGTGTAGTGGCTATGATAATGTCATCTGCTTAGGTTGTTATGATTGTGTGTTCTGTTTGTGGTTGTGGGAGATCGGTCAAAGGTTGAATCGTGGGGGGCAGTATTGAGCCTTGGGGGTACTCCACAATGTTTATCATTTTGATTTATTGTTTATTTGTATTTGTGATGTTCTATCTGATAGAAAATTGGAAATCCATTACTTTAGGTTGGTGGGGATGTTAGATTTTGTTATATTGTGGATCAATTTATGTTTAGGTACTGTATCGAAAGCTTTGTTGATGTCGATTACTATGATTAATTATTGTTTTGTGAGTGGGTTTTGAGTTTAAAACTGATTGTGTAGAATCAATGTTTTTATGAGTGCGATTGTAGTTGGAATGTTTTGCTTGAAACCGTGTTGAATTTGTGTTTGATGATGTGTGGTTTGTTTTGTTATTGTTTTTCTAGTAGTTTGCATAGTGTTGATGATAATAGAGAGATGGGGTGGTATGAGTATATTTAAATTCATTAGGCAATACATGACAAAATATTTTGTCTTATTAAAAAAAATGTTTATGTTGGTCAGAACTTCCATAATTAATGTGGAAGCCTAGGTAGACTTGGCCTCATCTCATAAAAATGCATTAATAAAAGTATATCTTTATTTTATATTGATGTACGCATATATATATATATATATATATATATATATATATATATATATATATATATATATATATATATATATATATATATATATATATATATATATATATATATATATATATATATATATTTATATATTTATTTATAAGTATTTAGAATAATATCTACTGTAGACGAAGCTTGAATATTATTAGTAATCAAATTTTGACGAGAATATAGGAAAGCAATGTTTAAAATTCTATAGGATACTTGCAGATAGATGATTTCTTATGTTTATATAAGTTTAATGTTCATTAACTCCTTTAATTTTCTAATACTCTATAACTTTAAGGGCAAAAACTCAGCTTCTATTTATTACCCCTAAGATAGCTTAAAAAAATACCCACAATATTATTGGTATAAAATTTGAAACCTTTTACAATGAAGATATCTTTTACGTAAATAATAATGAAGAGTGGATCAAGGGGAGATTCTTGAGGAATTCCAACACGTATAGATAATAGAGAAGAACTTGAACTTAGCATTAGAAATACAGACTCTTTAAGGTATAATTGCAACTGAAGTAATCATATTCAGTATCTTTAAAGTGTTAATATTAAGATATTTTGAGAAATAAGATCGACGATTTGTTGTGGAAAGAATATTTCTTAGACATATGAAAGTGACTCTTTTTTCAAATAGTAGGTTGATAATAGCGTATTTTACTGAAAGAAGAATACAAATGATATTGCCATTCAACAAGAAATAACTTTCAAAGATAAATATATTATTTGAAAAAGATCGACTACTTGTTGAAGTCAATATATTTCTAAGATATAATTTTAAAAGTTGAAATCAAAAGTTCATAACAGCTATCCGACTGTACTGCCACCTAAAATAATTGAAATTGTCATTCAATATATAATGCCTATCAAATATGAATAAGTTATACGACTATAAATTATATTATCAAATATTCTGATGCTTTGCTGAAGTTATGAAAATGGAAATAATTTTTCATACTAATTTTGACCTTACTTTGAAAAACATCTGCGATTCTTTCTGTTTTGAAAAAAATAATCATATATTTAATGTTTATTTAACATTTATAGCTTCATGACTTTTAGTTATAGGGGAAAAATGGAATGTACGCACCTAAATGCCAGTAAGCACAACTATATCTTGGTTTGCGTTGCCTCACACAGCCCGCAGGACTACTTCGTTGAAGGAATAACAGTTCCAAAGAAAATAAAAGAAAACGACAACAATTAAACAATATAGATTATAAGTAAAAATTAAATAAAGGCCAACATCCACAAAATAAATATCAGTCACCGCCCAAGGATGATTGCTGTAAGTATCGAAATATTGCATTCAATTTAAGAAGTCTTATTAAATATTTTGTAGAGAAAGCTTTGGAAGATTCAAAATACCTTATCATCGAAAAAAAGATAATGAAGATAAGAAGATAAGAGCTTGTGTATCTCATATTTGATTGGAGATTGGACTAAGGTCATCAGATAAGGTTGACATGAAAAGTTTGGGATGATTCTTCATAAAAAAAAAAATATATATATATATTTTATTTCATTTTACTTTATTTTATTTTATTTTATTTTTTTTTTTTTAGGAAATTAAAACAACATTATTTTTGAAAAAATTATCTGATAATTTTGAAAGAAAAAATAATATGAATTGAATTAAATTAAATAAATTTTGGCAATGGAAAAATTTAAATTTTTTTCTCGCGGAATAGATAAAAGTAAATATAATAATAATAATAATAATAATAATAATAATAATAATAATAATAATAATAATAATAATAATAATAATAATATAAGGGTTGGCATAGGTTAAATATAATTTAATATTCAGTTCCTTTCTCTAGTAGTAAATATTTGTTAATATTTTTTTTTTGTGTATGTTATTTTTATTGCTTATTTGATAGGTTTGAGTAAGGCTGGATAATAAAAAAAATAACTGACTGTGTCTTTTTTAATAACGGATAAAAGAGATATATATATATATATATATATATATATATATATATATATATATATATATATATATATATATATATATATATATATATATATATATATATATATATATATATATATATATATATATATATCACTGGCATTGTCGTATTCTAGGAGTGGAGCTAACCTAGGTAATTGTTACCTAGGATCCGAACAAGGAATTGGAACCTGCTTCATATATATATATATATATATATATATATATTATATATATATATATATATATATATATATATATATATATATATATATATATATATATATATATATATATATATATATAAATATATATATAGAGAGAGAGAGAGAGAGAGAGAGAGAGAGAGAGAGAGAGATGAGCTGACTGCAGACATTAAATAGGTACATAAAAAAAAAAAAAGAGAGTGGAAAAAAAGGAAAGAGAAGAGTGGAAGAAAGAAATAGAGGTTAGGACTAAAATCTTCAAGAGCTAAACGAAAAGCTTGGAAGTTTTAGCCCTAAGATAAGAGACGGATTCTGAATGAGCTTTTTGGCCAGATTTTTTTCTGACTGTATAAATGCGCGGCAGAAGACACCGAATTAATTTACAAAACTGAAAAAAATTCGGTTTTGAAAATTTTAAATATATTTACTAATATATATTATATATGTTTATTTTATGTTATTTATATATATATATATATATATATATATATATATATATATATATATATATATATATATATATATATATATATATATATATATATATATATATATTATATATAAATATGTATATATATATATATATATATATATATATATATATATATATATATATATATATATATATATATATTGTTAGTATATGATCCTAGCAATGAATTTAGGTGGTAACGAAAAGGATCAAAAACTTTTAAATAGTAAAAAGATGTAAATATTTATTAGAATCGTACTTTTCCAGCATCGTACGTTTGACAGTTACGAAAGTAAAGATACAGAAAATAGAATTTTCTTATTTATAAATACCCCTAAAACAAAAAGTAAAAAAAATATTAAAAAAAGGCTACTTACTATCTTCTTTTTCTTCTTCTTCTTCTTCTTCTTCTTCTTCTTCTTCTTCTTCTTCTTCTTCTTCTTCTTCTTCTTCTTCTTCTTCTTCTTCTTCTTCTTCTTCTTCTTCTTCTTTCTTCTTCTTCTTCTTCTTCTTCTTCTTCTTCTTCTTCTTCTTCTTCTTCTTCTTCTTCTTATTATTATTATTATTATTATTATTATTATTATTATTATTATTATTATTATTATTATTATTATTATTATTATTATTATTATTATTATTATTATTATTATTATTATTATTATTATTATTATTATTATTATTATTATTATTATTAGCTTCGAAATTTGCAATATTTTTTAACATTTCCTCGAAATACTGATTTTCGTAATGTAAATTTTCGTAAATATGAATCTATCATTCTCTATTTGTGCCACCGTATATATATATATATATATATATATATATATATATATATATATCTACAGAAAAATATAAACATATCTATATATATATATATATATATATATATATATATATATTTATATATTTGTATATATATATATATATATATATATATATATATATATATATATATATATATATATATATATATATATATATGTATTTGTATATAGTATATATATATATATATATATATATATATATATATAAATTCCCGGACAAAATTAAAGCATCACTTGCATTTTTGTCAAAATGAAATGACAATACCACGTGGTTGTATTGCGTGTAGCGTTTTGCTCTTACATATTATACAAAGTCCTTACCTACCGAACCTGTTACTTGCATGTATTTTAAAAATTTAGGATGAACAAAAGGAATGATGGATAAAACCACAAAGATGGAAATTTCACGGTGTAGTATAGCATTAACAAATTAAAAGAAATAGCAAAACAGAAAGTCAAGAAAGTTACTGATTAATACTGGATATTGCCTCCTCTGCGTTTGGAAAACTGCTGCAAGAGGCAAAGAGCTCTTCTGGACTTCCCCACTCTCGCTGAATTCGGTCTGGTACACGCAGTTTGAATCGAGACTCATCAGTGAAGGGTACGATACCCACTGCGCCATTATTCAGTTTCCATAGTGCAAACTACAATAGAGCAACCCGATGCACCCTGGTGAGAAGAGGACTGATAGCAGGCCATCTTACAATCATTCTAGCCTAGTGCAGTCTTCTTTGAGCTGTACAGTTCAAATGAGCGCATGTTTTCATGACTCTACGGAGAAGGTTTACTAGCCGAACGTTCGCTTCGCCGTTCGCAGAACTGCCAGATTGATTAATCTGTCACCCCTAACCGAAGTAGCCATCGGGTGACTTGACCTTTTCTTCGACAGTTACTGCCAGTCTCCCTAATCCGGAGGAGGATTTAACATATTTCGATTGGTTGACTCCCAATCACTGAGCCACTTGTCACTGGCAGAAGCCTGTTTCCAATAGTGTGGTTGCTTTGAACGCAAGTTTCTCTTCACTTGCTATGTGTTCATACATTCTTCAGGCACTCTAAAACAAATGAAGGCAGTTAACTACAATTTGCGCACTCTCGTGAGTAAGGAATTCTTTGAAGTTCAATGTTCACTCACACAAAGGATAGTCTGTAGTGCAGTTTGGGTGGTATGCACTTGAACTAAGCATGGTGTTTACTGTGTATTGGCTTTTAAGTTTACTGGTTGTTCTGTTGTTTAAACCTACCTGTATTGTTCAATTTTGATCACTACAAATGCAATACAACCTAATTCTAATGAAAAGTTGGCCACCTAATACAAAATTTCATGTGATACATTAATTTTGTCCGAGAGTGTATATATATATATATATATATATATATATATATATATATATATATATATATATATATATATATATATATATATATATATATATATATATATATATATATATATATATATATATATATATATATATATATATATAAAAATTTATCTAAAAAATTGATATATATTTTTAATAAAAGCTCACACCCACGGGCATAGCCCTATTCAAGGAGGTGAACTTTTCTAGGTAATTTCTACCTAGGATCCGAACTAAGGATTCGAACCCGCGACCTTGCCATGCTGACTCCGTCGCTCTCTCTCTCTCTCTCTCTCTCTCTCTCTCTATATATATATATATATATATATATATATATATATACATATATATATATATATATATATATATATATATCTCTATATATATATATCTTTATATATATATATATACATATATATATATATATATATATATATATATAATATATATATATATATAATAATATATATATATATATATATATATATATATATATATATATATATATATATATATATTTATATATATATATATATATATATATATATATATATATATATATATATATCTATATATATATATATATATATATATATATATATATATATATATATACTTCTTCATCTATACTCTTTATATATATATATATATATATATATATATATATATATATATATATTCTTATTGCGCAAAGTTGTTCTTTCAAAACTGATCTGCAATTTAGGAAATGTTTCTCTTTCTTGAATCAAAATCTGTTGAAAAATTTTTCGCATTTTATTTGTATTTCTTCTTTCATCTTTCCATTTCTTTTATTTACATCTTTTGGTTTATATATATATATATATATATATATATATATATATATATATATATATATATATATATATATATATATATATATATATATATATATATATATACTATCTGAGTAATCTAATTTTAGTTACACTACCATTATCGTGGCATCTTTACTTTTTTTTTTTACTTAAATTTTATTTTTTTTATTTATTATTTAAGTCTTTGTTAAAGTTTCTATTGAAAGGGATATACCATTAACGATACCCCACTAGGGGTGGGTGGGAGTGGGGGTGGGGGTGGGGGTGGTGGGGAAATGAAAGGAAAGTGCTTAAGTTTAAAGAATGATATATCGAGGAAGGAAAGGTATTTTCCAGATGTTGCCTGCAGAGTGAATGAAATTTTTTTTTTACCAATTTTTTGTTCAAGGGTCAGACATGCTCGACTCTACATAGCAGCTTGTCTTTCTGTTTGTTTATCTGTTTTTATCAATTCGCCTGTCAGTAATCCTGTCTTTGTCAGTCTGTCTGTCTGCCTGTCTCAAAATTATTTCGGCTTTGGCAACACATTTTCTTATACTAGGCTTAATTTCAATGCTTTTCTATATTTATTATTAATTTACTATGTATAATAATAATAATAATAATAATAATAATAATAATAATAATAATAATAATAATAATAATAATAATAATAATAATAATAATAATAATAATAAAATAATAATAATAATAATAATAATAATAATAATAATAATAATAATAATAATAATAATAATAATAATAATAATAATAATAATAATAATAATAATAATAATAATAACTTCCTTCTAATCATCGTTAGATATGTTATAGCTTTTATTTACAAGCTTTTCCACTCACGGGCATAGCCCCTTTTCAGAGTGGGGGGACAGCATAGCAAGATTAACGCAAATCTCTCAAGTGAGCGCACACTCACGCAGGCTTTAAAGAGTGGAAAAATTAAATACAGCAAGAAAAAGAGATAATAGCTGGAGTTCCATATAACAGAGGTTGCTGGGAAGAAGGAGGAGCTCCACTACAAGCAAACCTGGAGTTTTCAATCCAAAGATTTCAGGTTCTCCTATTCATATAACCATGTCCATATAACAGGTTGCTAGGAAGAAGGAGGAGCTCCACTACAAGAAAACCTAGAGTTTTCAATCCAAAGGTTTTAGGTTCTCCTATGCATATAACCATGTCCATATTAACAGAGGCTGCTAGGAAGAAGGAGGAGCTCCACTACAAGAAAACCTGGAGTTTTCAATCCAAAGGTTTTAGGTTGGGGACCTTTACCACTTCATACCCACTTATAAACCAGAACAAGGAGGAGCTCCATTACAAGAAAACATGGAGTTTTCAATCCAAAGGTTTTAGGTTCTCCTATTCATATAACCATGTCCATATAACAGAGGTTGCTAGGAAGAAGGAGGAGCTCCATTACAAGAAAACATGGAGTTTTCAATCCAAAGGTTTTAGGTTCTCCTATTCATATAACCATGTCCATATAACAGAGGTTGCTAGGAAGAAGGAGGAGCTCCACTACAAACAAACCTGGAGTTTTCAATCCAAAGATTTCAGGTTCTCCTATTCATATAACCATGTCCATATAACAGAGGTTGCTAGGAAGAAGAAGGAGCTCCACTACAAGAAAACCTAGAGTTTTCAATCCAAAGGTTTTAGGTTCTCCTATTCATATAACCATGTCCATATTAACAGAGGTTGCTAGGAAGAAGGAGGAGCTCCACTACAAGAAAACATGGAGTTTTCAATCTAAAGGTTTCAGGTTCTCCTATTCATATAACCATGTCCATATAACAGAGGTTGCTAGGAAGAGGGAGGAGTTCCATTACAAGAAAACATGGAGTTTTCAATCCAAAGGTTTTAGGTTCTCCCATTCATACAACAATGTGAAGTCTTATAGAGAAAACTTGCGTGTAACAATCACAATGAATCTGTCAAATCATTTCTAGAAAACTTGCGTGTAACAATCACAATGAATCTGTCAAATCATTTCTTGAGCTACTTTTAATCGTTGTTTTCTATGTTTTGTCATTTCGAATCACCCGATGATGTTTCATCTTAAATACAGAATAATGTTTAAACTAATATTCTTTC
>JABUQX010049656.1:42500-45000 GCA_015478945.1 Trachelipus rathkii | reverse complement strand
GAGGAAACGGTTGAGGAAATTGAATATTTTAATGGAATATTTTACATGTAATGTAGTTGGTTTCATTAAAAGTTTACACAACAAGTGTTCAAATATGACTTTAATCGCTTAATCAATGGATCACGATTGAGAAGGAGGGAAGGAGGGGTGTGTGGTTGATTAGAGTTTGATTTATTGATTAATTGATACTTTGAATAAAAAAGGCTGAAAATTTAGTAAAAATATAAAATGTTTTTAATAGTTTTATGTAATGTTTATACAAAAAAAATTATTATGTTAAATTATACAAATAATAAAGTTTAAATATGGCTTTGATTGCTTAATCAACAGATCACAGATGATAGGGATGGGGTGGGGCGTGTGTTGATCAGAGTTTGATCTATTAATTTATTGATTAGTTTATATTCTTTATAAAAGCGAATGCAAAAAAATTTAGTAAAAACAAAATGTTTAAAAAAATCTTTTAATAATGAAACATATTTTCTATAAATAAAAAAGAATGTTTCAGTTTAAAATAAAATGTGCTCAAGGTTTAGGAAACTAGTTACATGAAAAGAAATTGAAAATATAAGCGAGTAAATACTTTATTAAAAGTGTATGCTCGAATGGTAGAAAACGGCATATATTACATAACGTTATAGAAAAACGATAAAACTAGAATATTTATGAGTCCGCGCAGCTATTATTGCGCCTCCGGGCGCACGCGTCGGTTTGGCGCCGGCTTGTACGAGATCGTGCCTGCCTTGGCACTTCACGCAACCCGTCAAACAAAATAATAATGATAAAAAATCAAAAGGATTGACTATGGTGACTACTATTACAAAAATTACTACCACTGCTAAAGGAATAAGAACAACGTATTCGATCTCATCATCCTTCATTACATAGGATTTGAAGTAACTTACATTAGGTAAGTCTAAAGCAAGTTTAGATTTAAGCACCGCACTATTCCTGCTCACCTTCCTTTCCAACTCCATTCTGACTCCAATAAGGAGTCGGTCCGACTCCTTTTCGGACTCCGGCTCCTTCATCTGGTATATACTCTAGTCTTTATTTCTTATCTAACCCCCTACCGGGGGTCCTCAGACAACCCTGGGGATTCTGAGACCCATAAAATCGAGTTCTATGGGTTCGTTAACATAGGGAAAGATACCTTACTCCGTAGGTCATACGTTTGTATACAGATTTCAAAATTCGGCTCCAGCACCGATACCGGAGCCGCTCCGTGATCCGGCTCAAGTGCCAGCTCAGACTCTAATTCCTTAACCGAATCATGTCGGCAGCTTATTTTTCACCTAGCTAAGATCGTATCCAAGTTAAAGGGCTCTGCACCCACTTGCAGGAAGCATAAAGGTAGCGGTCTGAAGCTGCAGCTCTTCAAGGGTGACACTAACAGTTATAATTGCTTCAAGTTTGAAAGCTATCCGAAAATTATCATCATCATCTTCATCATCATCATCATCATCATCATCATCATCATCATCATCATCATCATCATCATCACCCACCTTCTCTCCCCAAGACTGGGGATAAGGTGCTTAACATGCACCGGAAACAGAAAAGTAGTAGAAGAATATGACGCTTTATACCCTTAAGTGAGAACTCCAGAAAGTCAGAAAATCCACACTAGGGTTTCACAATACTGCGACGGACCGTCACTATGGCATCTCGTCAATGTGGCTGCCCCTCACAAAACCCCGCCATTCACTCTTATTATGCACTTTTCTTCTTGCCTCTGCCAAACTCACATTTCTCTCCTTCATGCATTCCTTTACTGACTCAATCCACTTTTTCTTCGGTCCCCCAGCCGGTCGATTCCCAGCACACTCGCCACTATACATCCGCTTAACCAACTGACTATTATCCATCTTTTCCACATGACCACACCATCTCAATGTACTTTCAGTTATTCTTTCATTTACCCTTTTCTTCGCACCACACAACTCTCTAATACTTTCATTCCTCATTTTATAAATTCTTCTCACACCCAACACGTCCCTAAGATCGTCCATCTGAACGCATTGTACTTTAGATCTATATCTCTTATTCCAGACCATAGTCTCACTACTGTATATTATCACAGGTAACAACATTCCCTCATGTAATTGCACCAGCCACCTTCCTGTCATTCACAACTTTCATACTACACTCTGCATCATCAGTTCCCTTTTCATCCAACATATATTATAAATATTTAAACTTAGACACTTGTTCCAATTGTTTACCATCTAACATAACTTCACACCGAGGACTGTCCTCACTCACAACCAAAATTTTACTCTTATCTACGTTTACTTTCAAACTCCTCATTTTACACACCCTACCAAATCTCTCTGCCAATCTTTTTAAACTCTCTTCAGATTCGCCGCACAAAACCAAATCATCCGCATATAATAGGTAGGGCACTCCACTCTCCTCCATTCACCATCATTCTGATACCATCCCCTGCCACACCCACCTCTTATTCTTTCACAACCCCATCCATATACAAATTGAATAA
>JABUQX010049656.1:35000-37500 GCA_015478945.1 Trachelipus rathkii | reverse complement strand
GTGAAAAGAAGAAACCCCCAGACTCTCAAGCCAGAAAAAAAGGCAGAAAAAGTTGGATTTTCCCTCAAAGCACAAACCCTTTATAGTCTTTGAAATTTCAAACTAAGTGCAAAACCAGAATAAACTTCATTGTTAAATCTCTCTTTCAAGCTTTTAAGGGAGGAGGTTTTGGAATAAGAAGAGGTTTGGGGGTTGCAATTGAGCATGGAGGGGCTCCCGTCCTTGATCCCCCATAACCAATATATTAATAGAATTTGTGGCCTACCTCGAAAAATATATATATTAGTAATATAATAATTATAATATATATATATAATATATATATTATATATATATATATATATATATATATATAAATATATATAACATAATATGATATATATATATATATATATATATTCCACGTCTTTCTTGGTGGAATATGGGTAGGCAGCCTATATAATATTTGATAATATATAATAGTATATATATATATAATATATAATTATATATTATATATATATATATATAATATAATAATAAATATATATATAATAATATTAAAATAATTATATATTATATAATTATAGTATTACTCTAATATATATATATATATATACATAATATATATATATATTATATATATTAATATATATATATAGTAATATATATAATATAATATATATCTATATATAATAATAATATAATAATAATAATTAACTTAATAATAATAATCAGTAAATAATAATTTACTAATATATTATTGGTATTATATTATTATTAATTATTATATTATTATTAATTATTTTATTATTATTATTATTATTATTAATTATTATTATTATTATTATTATTATTATTATTATTATTAATTATAATATTATTATATTTTAATTATTATTAAATATAATATTATTATTATTATTATTATATTATTAATTATTACTATTATATTATTGATTATTATATATTATTATTTTTATAATAATAATAATAATAATAATAATAATATAATAATAATAATATAACAAAGATTAAAAACAGATTGTCAATGTACATTGATAATAATAATAATAATAAATCATCAAATATATAATAATAAAATAATTAATAATAATAATAATAATAATAATAATAAATAATAATAATAATAATAATAATAATATAACCAATAGGAAACTCTCCCCTGAAACTTGACTTTATCCTGTTTTTATGAAAAGAAAACCGGTTAGGCCCTTACAAATTTTTAAAAAATACCACTTAAATTTTGTTCCTTAGATAGAGCTTTTAAAAAGGCTTATTTTTTTCCAATTAAAAAAAAAAACACTTCCATTATGCACTATTTTATTGATTTTAAAATTAATATAAAGATAAATATCACTTAAGTATGTAATAAAAATAATATTTAAATTAAAACCAAATCAATTGGACTTAAAGATCAACAACTGCTGCTGCCATCCTTTTGATACGTAAGAGAAACTTGTCATATATATATATAATATATTAATTATATTAATATATAATATTATATATTATCTATATATAATATATATAATACTATTAATATTATATATATACCATTTCGCACCAGGGTGTTATTTCCTGGTTTGAAGTGTGCCTAAGATTGTATACTGGGTCGTTCGGTGAATTAATATAAGTGTATCCAGACCTGATAAGATTTGCCATTTTAACTTCTGGGCAGGAGGAACCGGGTATGGAATTTTTTGCCTGAACCATTAATAATACCCCCTATATGGGAAGAATTAAAAATTTTCTATGTACGGCAGCTACGGGCCGATAGCAAAAGAAGATTTCCACTTTTTCTTAGGAATTAGGGTTTAGGAGCCGAAAAGTTTATCAGATAAAAATTTTAATTTATTTTATAAAAAAATATATTACTAAAGTAGTTGTTTTTTTTTTAATTTTTTTTTTTTTTTTTTATAAATTTAGATATCATTTTTTTTTTTTTTACTTTCAACCATAAAATTAAATGCAATTTAATATTAAAGGTTTTACAATTTAAATTTTAATTGAATTAACAAAAGGACTCAGAACTATTGGGGTAGAGAGCGTAACCTACCCTAACGTAACCCTGTATACGCCCCCTGAAATATATATTATATATTATTAACATATAATATACAATATATAAAAATTTTATAATCTATATTGTATATATATATATTATATATATATATATATATATATATATAATAATATTATATATATATATATATATATATATATAAATATATCAATAACACCATCCGCATACTCCGCGGATGCGGACCAAAAAATGACATCCTGCTGCATCCACTTAAAATTATATAAACAATATATTAGATAAATATAATTATCTTATATAAATAAGTATAAATATATTACTATATATATATTATATATATATAATAATATATATATATATATATATATATAATATATAGTACTTTCCATTATAAACTTTGTAAAAAACTTTTTAATTTTCATGTTCGGTACTTAATGCTAACATTTTTTGCGCGAG
>JABUQX010049656.1:20000-25000 GCA_015478945.1 Trachelipus rathkii | reverse complement strand
ATGAATCTAATCGTATGATTGGCAAGAGAGCCGAAGGATGTCTTTCTGTCACCACCACATCACAAAAGATCACCAACCCCCAAGTGATAAGGAAGAAGAGAGGACGAAGAGGTATTGTTTGGATGCACCCTCCCAAAACACTCGAGGTTGTGTGATATTGTTCCATATCAAAGTTGGATAAAAGAAAGTGTTTGAATGTGTATGTCTGTGAATCAAATTGTTCCTTTGTCTATTTGAAGCATATGACCTTTAATATTTCGTTGTTGTTTCTTGCATCTACGGTTCAAGTCTAGCAACTATTTGTCACTCCTGGCAACAAGCATAGTCCAAACCTTTTCTCTTTGAATAAAGAAGTGATTATCACGGAGACTGATATATGCTATCCTCCCATAATGATTGAAACTATTTTCATTTTTTTTAAGTTGAAATTTCATTGATTTGTTTTTCAGTTGAAGATATAAGTTGTCCAAGATAAGTGTATCCATAAAGTTTGTTCTAGGATGGAGTCGTTGACCAATTTGAAATACATGGGTTTTGTCATAGTTCATAATTTTAGATTTGATAATTCTCTCGGACAATTAAAGGCTTCGGAGCTTCGGGTTTTTCGGAGCCGCTCCATTGGATTTGTTTCAAGCTCAGGAGATGTTCGAAGCTCTAAATAACCCCTGCTCTAGGCTCTGGAGATCTTTGAGGTCATAAGCTCCGGCTCTCTCGGAGCCAAATGAAAAATTGACTATGTTCTGCTCCAGCTCCAACCCTCCGTAGTCAGCTCGGGCTCCAGAGCCGAAGTTGACTCAACACAAATAGTAATTAAGTTATATATATATATAGTATATATTATATATATATATATATATATATATATATATATATTATATATATATATATATATATATATATATAATATATACTATTATATAATAATATATATAGATATATTATATATATATATATATATATATATAATACATAAATATATATATATACTATATATATAATGATATAATATATATATATATATATATTATATAATATTATATATATATATATATTATATATTATTATATTATATGATTGCGGGAGAAAATGAGAATGGTTGAAAGTGATTGCGATTTTTGTGAGGAAGAGAGGTATGTCTGTGCAAGTAATATATTCTTCAAGCACAAGAGTTTTTATAAGTATACTAGAATTAATGTAGGTAGGGATGGTATAGAAGTGAGAGGCATGATTGATTTTGTGTTGGTAAAGAAAGAGATGCTGAAGTATGTGATGGACTTTAAATCAGTAAGTGAGGGGATTTGGGGATGGGAATATCAGATCATTATATTGTTTTATATAAGATTAAGTTATTGGGACATGGATAGAGAGGAAAGAGATAAGAAAGTGCGTGTGTGTGCGTGCGGATTTGATGGTGTAAGATGAAATAGGTATTTTGGTGATGAAGTAATTAGTAGAGAGGAGTTAATAGGTAGAGTGAGTATTAGTGTTTGTGTGGTGTAGGGATTGAATGGTAAGTCAGCAAGTGTAGATAGAATTACTGAAGTGAAATGATCAAGAAAAAAGGCGAGATTATGAATGATTGGATATGGAAGTTGTGTAACAAAGCGTTCGTGGAGGGTATAGTTCCGAAAAATTGGAATAAAGCAGTAATAGTACCGTTACATAAGGGCAGGGGAGCTAAGGGGAACTGTAAGAACTATAGGAGATTTCGTTTATTGGGTGTTGTAGAGAAGATATATACTATCATTTGGCTTAAAAGTGTATCGAGTAACTAAATTATTGATTAACGAAGAACATGGTGATTAGAAGATATGGTAGAGATGTATCAAATTTTTACATTGAAACAAGTATAAAGAAAGTGAAAGAAAAGAAGAAAAAATTGTATTTAGGTTTTATGGACTTGCAACAGGCGCATGACAAGATTAATAAGAGAGCTCTGTGGCAGGTGTTTTAGTGATATATGTGTGGGGTTAGGTTATTCTGAATGAAATCAAAAGTATGTATATCGAACAGTGTGTAAGAATAAATGGAGGTGAAAGCGAATGGTTTAATATTAATAGTTGAGTGAGGCAGGGATATGTTATGTTTCCATGGCTATTGAATTTGTATATGGATGAGGTGGGAAGAAGATTAGTAAAGGTGCCCTGCTTTATTGTACGCTGATAATTTTGTTTTGAGTGGCAAATCTGAGAGAGAAAGTTTGAGAAGATTGGTAGAGGGGTTTGGCAGGGCGTGTAAAAGGAATGGTTTGAAACTAAATGTAGGTAAGAGTAAGGTGATGGTAGTGGATGGAGAAGAATTCGCTGTGTGAAATCTCATGCTGGATGGGGTGAGGCAAATGTACAAGTAATCTGAGTTTAAATATTTAGGCTGTATATTGGATGAAAAGTGAAACGGCATAGTGCAGAGTATAGTAAGGAAAGTTGTGCAATGGTAGGAAGGTGGATGGTGCAATTAAATCCTTGGTAAATGAAAATGGACTAAATATTGAGTGTGCTAGGGTTCTGCATGAGGGTATGCTGCTACCGGTGATTAATGTATAGTATTGAAACTAGATGGGAAAATAAGAGATATAGATCTAAGGTGGAACCTGTTCAGATGGATAATCTTATGGATGTGTTAGATGTGAGAAGTTAGCGAGTTGTGTGTCATGAGAAAAACATAAATGAGAGAGATTAGTGACAAGTGTCAATTAAGATAGTTTGGTCTTTGGATGATGTGCGGTTGGGTTAAGCGGATGTATAGCGGTGAATGTCTTGGGAATTGACCTGCTGGGAGACCGAAGAAAAAATGGATTGAGTCAGTAAGGGAATGTCTGCAGGAAAGGAATTGAGTTTGGCAAAAGGTGCATCATATACTTCTGCGAAAGATAAGAAAGAAAGAAAGAATATATATAATATATATATATATATTATATATATATATATATATATATAATATATATATATATATATATTATATATATATATATATATATTAATATATATATATTAATAATATATATAATACTATATTATCACATGACCTAAGTGGGATTGAACCTTACCCTTAGATGGTAAACAAATAGTGTTACTTCTTGACACGCGATGGAAGCTAAAAGGAAACCACACTTACTCTGAAAGCTGCTTTGCCTTCCCGAAGACGAGGCATGTCTATGGTGGGACATCTAACCTCCGGTGGATCCCTCGCCCCACTCGGGTCGGCAACACTGGGTAATTTTTTTTTAACCGGACTTGATTATGTAATACATATTTTAATACAATAACGCACACCTTATTTGTAATTTCCAATATGACCCTAAGTGGGTTTTGAACCCTTACCTTAAGATGGTAAAACAAGAGTGTTCCTCTTGAACCACGATGAGCTAAAGTAATAGTTTGACTTTTTTTCTGTAATAATTTTTGTTTTATTCAAATTCTACACTGATTTCGCTCAATTTGGTTTTGGTGATAAAATGTGAAGAATTCAGTTGCGCGAATATTCTTGGTCGAGCGCACGGCCATTTTCTTGCTGCAAGATTTTATCGCTTTTTCTATCACCATCATTTCTTACCATAAACGTGGTGGTAATTTTAAACTGAAGCCGGGATTCTTCTGCAGTCTTATGTTTCCTAGGTACGTATATGTTGGAATATGTCGGTTTAGCCTAAATTAAGCACACGTGAAAAATGGAGATTACAATGTTGGCATACCATTTTTGTTTCATCAATATATAAGAGCTTGTTCAGTCAATAATTTGGTTTATTTCTGGAGATAGTTCAATTATAATTGCAGTTTCTCCTCTTAGAGCATTACAAGGATAAGCTTAAAGCTTTTAAACAACTTTAAGACATAAAAGTTTTAAAAAAAAACTTAAATTTAAACCACGAGCATTGGGGAATAAAAAAACTAAAAGGTTAGTAACACAAGCAAAACTAATACCAAATTAAAGCCTATTTCTATGGATTATCGATTATGAATAATAGCAGTGACAAACAGATTTGCTGATAGAAAACTCTGAAAAAAATTGTCAAGAAAATTAATTTTTTCCGTGAACGGAGTCAAAAATGGTTTGGGTATGCAAACAGATGATTTAAACGAACTCGCCCAAGTTGCACAATGTTTGAAAATTACGATATAAGTAGGCATCTATTTTGGGATTACAGACAAAAATAAAATATCTCTCAAATTCACTTCAAAGTATACATGTGAAAATTAAGAAAAATATTTGAATGATTTTTTGTAACATTTACTAAATACAAAAGCAAAGTAAAGACTACTCCAATAAACGGAGGCATGAAAATTCTTCAGCCTCCTTTTTACCGAAGACTCGTTTAAAACTCGGCATTATATTTTGTGAGAAGAGTTATGAAGTGGAAGCAACAGACACAGGAGAGAAGGATACGCTCTAACAAGGTAGGCAAGCGATGGAGTACGATGTGAAATTCACGTTCCAGATCCCATAGAAAGGGAGGTCCGATGAAACAAAATATTTGTAACTTTTAGCATATATATATATATATATAATATTATATATTATATATATATATTATATATAGTATATATATAATATAGTATATAATAAATATATATATTATAGTTATATAATATATATATAGTATATATATGTGTAATATAATATATAATTTAATATAATATATATTATATATATATATATATTATATATATATATATATACTTATATAATAGATATATATATATACTATTTATATATATATATATATATATATATTATCTATATATATTATATTGCCCTCCCACTTCTGAGCCCAAGAATCACTACTTTTTGATACAATAATAAGATATCGCGATTTTTTCAACTTATCATAAATATCCAATAAATCAGATTTTGCCTAGAAGGAGATACAAATATTTTCATCCATTCTTACATCAAAACTGGGTTATCCCGGCAGTTTGCCAAACGTCTCCTAGATGTGCAAAAGTACTGCTTAAATTCTTTAACGTAAAATGTTACTTCTAAGTTATGAACAAATTAACGCT
>JABUQX010049656.1:12500-15000 GCA_015478945.1 Trachelipus rathkii | reverse complement strand
GCAAAAGACCGAGAGTCAGAAAGAAGGGAAAGATCACTAGCAAAGAGCGTTCCACACAAAAGCTATGCTGACGATCAGGGGTAAGATTAGAAGATTAGGGGTAAGGGGTAAGATTAGAAGAGTTAAGAACAAATCATCCTGTTAATTAAGGATAGAGGCGAAACCTTTGGAATAAACTGAGACTAAAGAAAAAAAATCAATAGCTAGAGGGTTGATAGGGGGGGTCCCCTTTTTCCCCTTTATTTGACACAAGTTGAATGAACTCACGCTTTCAGCAGGATGGAAGTGTCGAAGTGGAGAAGCAGAAACTAAACAGCTTTACCTCCGGAATAGCCTAAGGTGGAATAAGAGGCAAAGATTTGATCGAAGAGTTTAATTTTAGCAGAAGGTAAAACGGCAATTGCGCAGTCGGAAGATACTGAAAGAGAGAAAGAAGAAGAAGCAAATTTATTCACATCTTTTTCAAAAGGACAGAAATAATGTGAAGAAGAGAAATCAGAAAGATCAATAAATTTTCAACACGAAATTGGTTCGATAATATATAAAAATTATGTAAATAAAAAGCTTTGAAAATTTTATATTTATCGAATTAGCGGAAAAAAACCATCGCCCAAAAAAAACCTAAATGACAAATCAATTTTTCAACTTTGAAAAATTGAAAATTGTTGGGTTTTGGTAGCAGATATCACAACTCACCACAATTAGGTTTTAGTTTACGTTTCAAGCCATTTCGACAAAAGGTATTTGCGCGACATTCAAAATTTCAGGAACAAATTTTTTTTTTTTAAATAGAAAAACAAAACAAACTAACAGAGACACGGAAAACGATAGAAATCAATGTCTTAGAGCTCGGGGAAAACCTGCATCTTGCTTTTTATTTGATGCAAATCGAATGAAAATTAAGGAAATTTTAATCAAAGTTTTTTTCTTGGCACGTTTTCCTAAAACTTCCCAATGGAAAATCGAAACCTTCCCTTAAAAATAAAGTCTCATATGAATTATTTCCATTATCCGAATTGACTAAGAAGCCATCGTATAAACCTGCATAAAAATAATCTTTGGAAAAAGTACCACACTTGCTTATTTGAAGATAATAATGTGAGTTTCTACAAAATATTAATCAGAAATAAGAAGCAAACTGTTTTCGAAAAACTTTAAAAAAAAAAACTAAAAAAAAAAATCACGTTTCATCTGAATCAACTATGAATTAAAAAACCGTGAAAACCGTGACTCTGATGATGCACAGCAAGGTTCTTCAAGATTCATAATTATAGTGCAAATGTCCAAGAACTGAACCACTGCAATATATGCATGAAGTTTATATGGAAGAAGTATCCCGATTCAGTAAATAAGCTCTTTCCCCCCTCCACCACTTTCTTCACATCAAGATCATCACCTCATCATTCCATAAAGTGCAAATATTGTTATATAGTTAATTTACAAAAAAAAAGATTTAAAAAGGACACAAGTGGTTCGGGATAATTCGAATTTGAGGCTTTTGAATAGGATAATTAAATCCTATTAATTCGCTATTTCACTTTGAGGAATTTCGGTTAACGAAATACCTCATTGAATCAACTAAATTCGCATATCGAAAATCCTCTGTAACTGCAAATACCAATCAAAGGGTTTGATTAATTTACCAATATGAATCCAACTTTCAAATTCAAAGAAATATAAATAAAAAAGTTAAATGAAAGAGCGATTTGAGTAAGAAAATTCATTATAATAAATATTATGAAAAACATTTCAGAAAACTTGAGAAAGATAATCCCTAGTGACACCGAAGATGACACTGCGTTTTATTTCTATAACAAGGAGTTGAAACAATAATGAAAATCATTAGTCAGTACACCAAATTATAAAAAACAACAGTAATAATAATAATATAATTACAGTATTTGTTTTAGCTGTCGTAGTTATTGTAATAATTATGAAACTCAGATGTGATAATTTTAATTGTTCTGATTAATTTTATTAGTCATTAAAATTTGCATTCTTAAAATCAAGAATTTTTAAGTAATAGCTATTCATTTTGTTTTCAATATTAATAGTAAACTTAATAATGTTATAATCACTATTACAAATAACTTCGATAACAAAAGAAGAATACCAATAAAAAATCCATTTTCACACCAGGATTGAGGAATGGATAATCCCAATTTTTAATTAATATAAAATATAAACTTTCATTAATTTGAAATTTGAACCATAGAGTGTTTTATAATAATAATAATAATAAAAAAATTAGGATTAATACCGATAGCAATAGTAGTGTACATTTTAACCTTAAATGAAAACAGTAACATTTATAGGATAATTCAAGAAAATTCCTATACTTGAATCAACATAAGAAGTTCTAAAATGAGCAAAATATGCAAATTTGTTCGTAATATCTTATAATATCAACAATGATATGGTAGCAATAGTCTTATTAATAATAGAAGTAAAAATACAGAATGGTTGTAATGGTTCTTAAACTTATAAATAAATGATGTCA
>JABUQX010049656.1:0-2500 GCA_015478945.1 Trachelipus rathkii | reverse complement strand
GTTGCATCTTGTGCAGATGCTTGAAGTGGTTTGGTTAAGGTTGAACCTATATTTATAATGTTGCAAGTTTGGGTGGTGGCCGCATCTTAGTTTGGCCAAGGATGACTGAATGGTTATTGGAAGAGAGTTGAATTCTGGTGCTATTTCTGGTGGATGAGTATTTAGTATATTGTTTGGTTGTCGGTTTCTTAAATAATTTTCAGTTAGGTGTGTGTGTGTGTGTGTGTGTGTGTGTGTGTGTGTGTGTGTGTGTGTGTGTGTGTGTGTGTGTGTGTGTGTGTGTGTGTGTGTGTGTGTGTGTGTGTGTGTGTGTGTGTGTGTGTGTGTGTGTGTGTGTGTGTGTGTGTGTGTGTGTGTGTGTATTTGTTTAGTGTATGAGATGTTGTTTTGTAGAGGTTGGATGTTATTCAGAATTTGTTTGTATAATAATGCCGGAGAAGATGGAGGTTGTTTTAACCTGTGATTAATGGGGTTGGAAAGTGCAGTGTAGCATGGGTGTTGTGGTGTTTGTGTTTTAGCGTAGAACTGAGTGCCTATCATTTCTAAGTGTTTGTCTATTGGTAGTATTTTTGTTTCTTCATGTAGGTGTTGTTGAGGTGTTGTAAATGTGCATCTGTTATAATTCTGAGTGCTTTGTTTTGGGTTGTTTGTAGTTTTCTTATGTTACCCTTGGTCAAAAACGGGTGCCACATTGGTGAGGCGTAGTTTAGTGTTTGGCGGATGTATTGTTTGTATATGGTGATGAATATCTGCTTATTATTATTATTATTATGTATTATTATTATTATTATTATTAATATTATTATTGTGTGTGTGTGTGTGTGTGTTGTTAATAGTGTTATTATTATTATTATTATTATTATGTGGATATCTGCTTATTATTATTATTATTATTATTATTATTATTATTATTATTATTATTATTATTATTATTATTATTATTATTATTATTATTATTATTATTATTAGTGCCGGCTATGGTTCTTAGTATGTTTAATTTCCTGTTTGCTGATGTTGTTATGTTTTCTATGTGTTTTGTGAAAGTCAGATGAGTGTGTCCAGTGTTACTCCAAGAATTTTGGGTGTTTTGTTTAATGGGATAGCGATGTTGTTTATGAAGATTTGCGGGTTGGTTGAGCCGAGTTGGCGGTCAGTTGTGATTAGAGTAATAGATGATTTATTAGGTGATGTGATGCAGACATTCTATTATCGGTCAGCCAAGTTTGAATTTGGTTGATGTATTGTTGGGTTAGATTAGTTGCTGTATTTAGGTTCTGGTGTGTGGTGACTATGGTGATATCATCTGCACTGGTTGTTATGTTTGTATGATTTGTTTGTGGTTGTGGTAGGTCAGCAGTGAATAAGTTGAATAAGGTAGGGGATAGGATTGCTCCTTGGAGTATGCCATTTTTAATGTTTATTTTACATGATTTCTTGTTGTGAAATTGTATTTGTGCTGTTTTCCCTGATAGAAAATTTGCCACCCATTTCTTTAAATTGGTGGGAGATATTTGATTTTATTATTTTGTGGATTAGGATGTGTCTGGGAACTGTGTCAAAAGCTTTGTTTATGTCAATTGCTATTAGTAATGTTTTGTGTGTGAGTCTGAGATTTAAGCCATTTACTATTGGTTGTATGATGTTTGTGAGAGCTGTTGTGGTTGAGTGGTTTTGTTGGAAGCCATGTTGAAACTTTTGTTTGGGAATGTGTGGTTTTATTTTATTCAATATGAGCTTTTCTAGTAGCTTGCACAGAGTAGATAGTAGTGAAATTGGGCAGTAGGAAGAGGGGTTCGAGGGATCTTTCCTGGTTTTAGCTTTGGGATGATAATTGCTCTTTTCCAGATGAAGGGAATAAAATTAAATTTAATGGAACTGTTGTATATGTGTGATAAATGGGTCAGTGGAGTGTTTTACAAGTGTTTGAGGTGTATATGTTTGAGATGTTATCAGGTCCGGTTGCTGGTGAGTTTTTAAGGGTCTTTATGATGTTTTTCATGTCAGTTGGTGTTATTTCTATTGTTTGGTCGTGGTTACTTTTTATTTTCTTAAGGGATTTAATTATTTTCCTATTTTGTGGGTGAGTGGGTTTATGACTTTGTTTTGCGAAATGTGTAGTGAGGATGTTTATGTGTTATTTTGTTGTTTGTGGGTGTTGAGAGTTTGGGTTTTTGATGGATTCATGTGTAGGAGTATGGTATTTTTTTGTGTTTTCATAGTGTTCCACATTCTGTTGTTATTTGTGTTTTGTAGTTTTTGTTAGGAATGTTTGAAAGTTATTTGAGGTGTGTGTTTTGGTTAGTTTTGTGATTTGAGTGTTTAAATTATTGATTTGTGTTCTAGTTTGTTGTGTTTGTTATGCTGTTTTTTTAAGTAAATTGCGTTGCTTAATTAGGTTTGAGATTTCAGATGTTAGGGTTGGGTTGTATTTTTTAAGGTATCCCCGGGGAATGTCTTGGTTTGAGGCTTTTTGAGTTATTGACGTGAAGTTTTGGATAGC
>JABUQX010049655.1:92500-111530 GCA_015478945.1 Trachelipus rathkii | reverse complement strand
TCAGACACTCTGTTAACTCAAATCACAATGACTTGAGTAAATTTCTACTTTTCGCGCAAATTTCTATAAACAGTACTTTCAATTCCTCGATGGCACCACACCCCATTTCCTTCTCCACCACTATAACAAAAGATTACCATGGCATCTCCCCAATTACAAATCACCTTTCAACACTTCCAACACCACCCCCATCAACATCAATGATCACATTGACGAACTAGCGGAAAGAGCGAACATTATCAGAGACATGGCTCGGCAACACTTATTAGAGTCCACACAAAAACAAATCGATACACAACACAAACGAGCTTTACTAAAAGACATACACATCGGCAACTATATCTATATATTAGACACAAAGAAACCTCATCAATCTCCAAAATTATTCCCAAAATGGACAGGCCCTTTTCTAGTTAAACGCCTCATCCCTTTCAACAAACTTCTCCTTCAATGCCTAGATACCTCAAAAGAATTTATAGTACACACAGACAATGTTAAAATCTCCCATAGCCTACCTCCCTTAGTCCCGCCACAACCAAACAACCCAAACCAAACACACATTCAACCACGACCACCCTCTTCATCCAATACTTTCACACAACACCATCCACCACGGCAAGCCATCTTACTTTATCCTCCACCGATTCCCACTCCTCCTCAACCACCTATCCCTCCTTCTCATTCCGCTCCTTCCTTAGGTCCCTCACCAACTCCTTCCACTCCCCAACCACAAACTCCGCCTCACACCACCTCAACTTCAATCTTCTTCTAAAATCATATCTCCTACGCATACACACACTCCACATTCCAGAATACTACCTAGAACAACTACCTTTCCCACATCTCCAGTACAAACAACATCTCACTCTTGAATACCTACACTTCTCATAACTTATACATATTTCCCCCAACACCACATTTTCTATCTCCACCTTCAAAATAAACCATAACACCTCAACCTACTCACACCCCTCCCAATATATTCCCACAAACCACCGGCACCCTCCGATTATGGACAACTTGATCCAAGCTATAAAGCACCTCATTATAAACATCCCCCACAAACTCTCTCAATGAAATTATGCAGTCAGATTAAACAACCTCTTCCTCGAGGTTAAACTCTTCCCTCTTTCTCTCTACCTAAACCTCCTGCTCCATCCCACCTCCATCCTTTGATTCTCCACCCCCTCTACATCCCAAAGCACGTTCCTCTTCCAGCTAGAATCAAACAAATTATCTCACATCGGGGGAACATTTCATATCAATATGAAAAATACAACACAAATAAGTATTTCTTACAACCATAAAACATTTATGCTAGCACACTGTCAACCTAGCAATATAAGAAAACAATACTCCTAAAGACAGCGTCTTACTCCGTTCTCCCTTTCTTCCTACACAAACATGAAAAATAATATATTTCAACTCTGCTTCCCTTTGTATAGACTTCAATCTCAACAACAAATAGAATATGGAAATCGGGACTATTCCCTGTGGTTTATCGTCAAAACGCGGGAAAAACTATATTCATATGAGGATTTGGGTCAGAATAAAGACTGAACATGTAATGCCACATCACTATACCAAGAATTCAAAGCCTAATATAACAGCGGTTCACACTAAACATTTGAATTTGATTTCCCTGATTTTCCCCTGACCAGCGTGTTCGTTATTTTTTTCGTTGTTATAAAATATCTATTATTATTATTGCAGCCTATTTACTCAGTTTATACATTAAATTATTGAAAATTTACTTTAGAATTGTTCATCATCATGGATGAATTTCAAAAAAAATATTTTTTTTTTTAGTAATCAGCCTATCCCTCACCACTAGCCGTCCCCAATCAGAACTCCTTGTATTTTTTATAAAAGAAAACAGTTTTTATGTATACACAAAAGGACAATAAATTAAAAGCTTGCATTAATAGCCTAGGTGAATAGCGTCCACTGTAATCCCAAAAGTTTCTAAATGGGGAGATTTAGATTAACTCTTTTTCTTCTCAAGCATTTGAATTTTTGATTTTATAGCGTCTTCTATCAAAGCTTTCAAGTTTTAACATCTCTCTCTGCTCTTCAAGTTTATTGATCTGTATGGGTAATTTTCTTTTTTTTCAACCTTTTTATTCTCTTCTTTTTCTTTCTGTTTTGACTCTTTGGGATGTTCTTCATATCTCCTATGGGGCAGCTCTTACATTTGTCCAACATTTTTTGAGTGATAGAACTTTATGAATACTTTCCATGAGATCTTATAGCATGTGCACTGTCCTTTGAGGAAATCAAACTATGTTCTTTAGATTCTCCCACTAAAAATTGCCTAATTTATAGAAAACCCCTTCCACTGTGCATTTCCATGCGAAAATATCAGTCTAATTTAATAATTTGCCAAATTCCGATACATTGATTCTCAGGTGCTATATATAAAAAAAATTCATCAAAGTTCTCTGTGGGTGTTGAAACAATCACCATCCAAAAAATATTTTGAATTTTAATCCAAGGGTAGAATGAGCTTCCCTGCAAAGTAGAGTATTGTGCTTTTTCTTTCTCAGCAACAGAATCTGTGATTCGGTTATTGGTGTACAATGCCTCTAGCAATAAATAAAATCTTTGTTTCCCTTGTTCTGGCTGATGAAAACTATACTAGGATCCAATGATGAGAGCCATTGGACAGGCTTGTACTTCGGAGGACATCTTTCTAATATCTTTTCTGTCATTTTGATTTGCACAGTCTGGCATTCAAGTTTGTCATGTAAATCTAATGCAAAAAAGCTTAGTTGTTGGTTGTAGCAGGCATTTTACTGGACTCAAGAAATCTTTCCATAATATTAGGTACGAGACATTGTAAATCTGTGAACAAGAATGACCAAAGTTCAGTTTGACGTCCAACCACTGGTCGTTAAACTTAGTTTTTTTTTTGATATAGAGATATATATATATATAATAATAAATACCTTCAACTGCAACAAAAATCAAAAATCACTTCCCAAAAACCAAAAAAAAAACACCCTCAAAAAGTGTAATCCCCAAAAAAGAAAAAGATATAAACAGATTAAGTCATACAGTCTGAAACACACATCCATATACCATCACCTTCAATCGGAAGGATGACTTGGACAACTTCTACCGAACAGAATAGGAAGATACGTCAGTAATAGTGAACAACTAAAATGAAAGAAACAGGAATAGAGTAGATTATGGATGTCATTCCTCGGGGCCATCTTTTTCATTCCTTATCAAATCATCTCTCATTCCACAGTTATACAAGTAGAGAATGGCAAATCGAAACTATTCCCGGGTTTATCACTCAAAACATGGGAAGAACAACATTCATACAAGGATTTGTAGACATAAGGCTGAATATGCAGTGCCCAATATCGCTATATCAGGAAATTTAAAAATTTTATAACCACAACAATTAATTATTAAAATCTCAGATACCATATTTACAAACTAGATATGCAGCCAGATTCCATAATATCCAAGTGAATTTTACTACGCACACCCCGGTACAATTAAAATATATAGAAAATCACTTAAAAGACAAAATAATTAAACTAGTAACATATTCGGACGAGTTTTTTTTAATTAGAACTAAATGTAAAAATTGTGTTCTTGCACATATATATAATTATATATATATATATATATATATATAATATATATATATTTATATATATATATATATATATATATATATATATATATATATATATATATATTTTGATATTTGTTTATATATATTTTATTTTTTTTTTCTGGAGTGGTTCTTCGCCCCTCTATATATCCCCTCGGTCTCCTGCTACGCGGACGCCCTCTCGCTTCGCCAGAGGGTCCGCGATGGATTTTTTTTTTAAATAAAAATACTCCCAAAAATTATACTAATAATTAAATAAACGAATAAAAATAAAAGAAATTAGAAAAAATCAAATTCATATTAGAGATTAACAATAATAATAATAAATTAATAAATAAAAAAGCTTACAAAAATTGCAACGAAAAACCCATTATTAAAACTTAAAAGAAAAGTTTAAAAACTCTTTTCAAAGCTTCCAACACATTCTTTTAATTATGTCAAATAACTCGTTCGAAGTATTGATATAGCATAATAGAAGATGATGTAGCGCGACGAAATAACTAAGATCAACTTAAGGCCCAATAATTACTACGAACAATCACTCGACCAAAATCCGCTGGTTATTGTCAACTCAATCACGCAGAATACCAGAAATAAGTGAGTACTTTTTTCAGTTTGTCCCTTTTTCTTTCTCACTCAAAATAAAATATAATCTGATTTCAAATGTTTACCAACCAGTAAAGGTTTTTCTTCCCAGTTCTGATAACAACAGCTCTTCAACTCTATCTTTCACTAATCGATACCTTAAACATTTGTAGTCCTAGAATATATATCCACTTTCACTTATCTCAACTTTAACATTTAAAGAATAAAACTTCGTGACAATCCCAAAGACTAAAGGAAATCGATTTCCCACAATTTGACTAATCTTATGCAAATATATAGAGCAAATAAAGGGTAACATCCTGTAGATTTTACTCACTATAGCAAGCTAAACACAGTAAGGATATTATATTCATAAAATATTATATGCTGAGCTAATGACCTCACAGTGCTATCTATATTTGGGAAGCAGTCAAAATATTTTTTCTAACAGAAAATGTGGGGGGTCAAGCCGACAGTTTAAAGGAAAATGAGAGAAAAAAAACCTTTTTCATTTATTAGTGATGAAAAATGTTTTATAAATATTAATCAAGTGAAAAAAAATATTTAAAAACGTATCAAAATAGGATCTGCACCTTAGCCTAAAATCACAATATTTTTTAATAATAATTTTTGAATTCCAACAAGTATAACCTATTCTAAAAATTTCACATCACAGATCACAAGCGTATTGATCATCACTAATGCATGTGAAGAAACTTAAAATAGTATAGAAATATCTTTGCAAACTCTCAAGGTAAGGAATGATAAAAAGTAGTTAGAAATTTTAAAAAAAATGTAAATTAAAATAAACAAAAAACAATTAGCACAAAAAAAAGAAGACATAATATATATATAATAATATATAATAATATATATTATAAAAATATATATATATATATATATATATATATATATAATATATATATATATATATAATAATATATATATATATATTATATATTATATTATTATTCAATTATGCGTGAATGAGTTTTATTCATAACGATTGCATGGATCCGAACACATTTTTATTTGATAAAATTCAAAAGAAAACTATTTTAATAAAAGAGCTTCACACCTATATAAAATATTAAAAAAAAGGCCTAATTTATTTATTAAAATTCATATGTCTTAACGTAATTTAACTAACCAACTATATATACTAGTGTGTAAAACAACATTCAAGATTATAATTTTATTTCACTTCCATTGTTTTCATATAAACAAATTATGCACTATACTCAGTTGTGCTGCATATCAACAACAATTCAACACTTATTAAATGTAGAAAATAAAAGTTCAAACGTTTGTTCGCTACCAAGCTGTTGGCAAATTTGTGTTTGAATACGTTAAACTGTCAAAAATATTTGGACTTCAGCTAATTCTCCAGATATTGAAAGCCAGATATAATATATAAATTATATATTATATCTACTACGTATATATTATAATTTATTGATATTTATAATATATATATATCTATACATATACTTATATATATATTAAATAATATCTATATATATATATATATATATATATATATTTATATATATATATGAGTCGCGATATCTCCCCAAGCCACATCCCTTCTATACTTTCATGGCTATAGTAGCTGCTGGAAAGGAACAAATAATATTTTATTAATTAGCAGACATTTTTTATAAATGAAATATAAATAAAAATAAAAATAATACGCTTTTTAAAAATTTAAAATTGTTAAAAAATGTTGGAAACTTTGCATAATAATTATCGAGTTTTTTTCAGAATTAATCGAAGGAGTCTTTCCGAGTTACTCACCGAGGAGCCAGGCGCTAAGGTGCCAATACGTGACATTTTTTTTCAATTTTTAATCATATTAAGGATTCCCCACGGTAAACAAAGTATGGACAGAGTTCGGGTTTCGTTCTTGCCTAACTGGGGGACGACGGGGGGGACTTGTCCCCCCCCTTCTGTCCCTCCGTCGGCTTCGAAACCCCCTAAATATGGTGTTAATAAAAGTAATTAACAATATACTTTCTCTGCAGCAATACTAATAATATATGGTAACTCTTGCTCTCGCTATTATTGCAGGAATTGGATGATTTGATAAATAGAGCGTACGCTTACTGACCCTAACCTAAGATTTTCTAATCATTTAGCTGTTATTAATAAATATTAGAATACTAATAAATTTTTTTTTTTTAAGTTTCAATCGATGAAATTACTTGTTGAAATCAAAAATGTATTTATTTACTGTACTGTTATACGTTTTAAGTTATGCATGTTGACTTTCCGGGGATGCTGGCATATATGCTAAGTTATATATATCTATATATATATAATATATATATATATATATATTATATTACCTACTAATATTGCATTCAATTGCCCATATATATATATATATATATATAATATATATGATATACTATATATATATTACATTTTTTTAAAGTTTTAAAAGAAACTAATTTGTATAGTTAATAACTACGACTATGTTTTTATTTTGTTAATATTTATCGCATCTTACACAAACACTTCTTTTATAATATACATACGGGATCTTAAAATAAATATTAACTTTCTCTCTTTGCTTCTATATTCCAAAGTTACTAGAGTAGGCCTACGTAAAAACCTAACTAATTTTTGTAATTTAGATTGAACTTATATTTGGCGGCCAGTGTGACGAGACTGTGGGTGGGAGCTCTTTGAAATATATAGAGAGAGTTATAAGAGATAAAGGGTTCGCTTGATGCAAATCATTTAACAAAGAAAGAAGACTTGGGCATCCTGTCACAACTAGAAAGATGACAATGTCAGCTGCAAAGTAAGGATTCTAACAACGCCTTAAAAATAGAAATATGATTCAGATATATAGGATTTTGAAGACGGGAAGAGATATATACAAAAAGGACGATCTGTGTAGCAGATTGAACAATTGCTTGCAGATAACATTGGAAGCAGAAACCTTGAGCGGGAAATAAGTGTCTTACTGCATCCTTGTAAGAATGCATATGACCAGTACGTACAATATGGAAAGCTAATGGAAAATATGAGTAAGACAAAGGTTGAACAAGAAATAACCTCATTTGTATTGTAAGAGAATCCTTCTGGAGAATAAAAATTTAAAAGTTCATAGATGGCTGACCTAACGTTACAAGTGAGACTGGCAATATTCTTAACAATCAATCTTGTGACGGACGAAGTGACGAGAAGGGCTAAATAACATCGAAGGGATGAGGAATAATATTATATATACCATACCTTATATATATATATTATATATATATATATATATATTATTATATATTATAATATATATATATATATATATTCTTCTTTCTTTCTTTTTCTTCACTTCCTCCTTTGCCGCCAAGATTGGGGGTAGGTGCCTGTACAAGCTCGGAAAAGAAAAGCACTAGGAGACATGACAAACGATAGAGAGACCAGCCTTACGCCCCTCTGTCCATTAAATTAGTGATGAGCTCTGTCAAGCAGACAGAAACTCCACCTAGAGCATCATGGACCGGCGACGGACCCTCACTTAGGTAAATCGTCAATGTCAGGGTTCATGCCCCTGGCCCAGGTGGGCCACAACCATTGCCCATACAAAACCCCGCCATTCTCGCTCCGCCACACTCACATTTTCTCCTTCCTTCAGACACTTTCGTCACGCCTCAATATCCACTTTCCTCTAATTCGGTCTCCCACCGCCGGTCGGTTCCCAACACACTCACCACTATCATCCATCCTTTAAAACCAACCGACTACAATTCATCCTTTCCACATGACCAAATCCATCTCAACATACTTTCATTTATTCTCTCATTACCCCTTTCTTCACACCACACACTCTCTTAATACGTTCATATTCCTCTCTTTATCATTCTTCTCACACCCAGCACCCCCTAAAAGATTGGTCCATCTGACACATTGAACTTTAGATCTATACTTCCTTATTCCAGACATAGTCTCACTACCATACAATAACACAGGTAAACACATACCTCATGTAAGACCCTACGCATACACTCAAGACTTAGTCCCTTTGCTTCCACAACGATTTAATTGCAACCAGCCACCTTCCTGCCATTCAAACTTTCCTACCACAACTCTGCATCGTCCGTTCCCCTTCTCATCCCAAATATATCCTAAACTTTTAAACTCAGACACTTGTTCTAGCTGCCTCACCATCTAACAATAACTTCACACTGAGTGAGTGTCCTCACTCACAACCCTAACCTTAATCTTATCTACGTTTACTTTTCAAGCCCCTCCTTTCCAACACACCCTGCAAATCTCTCATCAAATCCTCTTCAAACTCTCTTAAGATTCGCCACACAGAACCAAATCAATCCGCATAAATAATAGGTAGGGCACCTCCACTCAACTCCATTCTCCACCATTCTAACACCATTTCTGCCATCCCCCACCTCAAAATTCTTTCATAACCCATCCATATAAAAATTGAATAACCAAGGAGACATAACACCACCCTGTCTTACTCCGCTATTAATCTAAAATTATTATTATTTGAAAACCATTTAATTTTATTCACACCTTCCACTATCGTCATACATAATTTTTGATTCATATCAGGAAGCTACACCACCATATATCACTATCACCTGCCATAACGCTTCCCTATTAACTCTAACATACGCCTGTGGGCAATCCATAAATACCTAAATACAATTTAATTCTTCTTCTCCCTCATTATTCTCAATCATTTGTTTCAATGTAAAGATTTGATCCATACATCCTCTACCACTCCTAAAACGCACTTGTTCTTCACCAATTAGTCCTCAGTCATCGACGCACTCTTTCGCCAAAACACCCAGCATTACCTTCTACAACACTCAATAAACTATTCCCCTATAATTTTCTACAGTTCCCTTTTCTCCCTTACCCTTATACAAGGGTACTAATACCGCGCTCTCCTCCACACCCTTGGAACTATACCCTCCATAAAACGCTTTATTACCAACTTCCAAATCCAATCAATCACCATCTCGCCTCCGCTCTTGATCATTTCACCGTATATTTCATCTATACCTGCAGATTTACCATTCTTTGCAACTTTCTCACCCTACCCATTACCTCCTCCTTACTAATAACTCATCCCAAAATACTATTCCTTCTTGGCACCATCAAAACCGCACACATTCACTAACACCTCCCTTCATTACTGTTAATATTGGTGCAGATTTTCGAAGTGTTTCTTTCCACACTCCCCTCACACCAATTTTATCAGTTACAAAAGCACATCCCTATTCATTATTCTAAGCAGATTCCCTTATTCTCATTCTAACCTTTCGCGCCGTTACCTTCCAGAAGAGCTTCCTATTTTCCTTGTAATCGTCCTCATTCTCCTCCTTCCAAACTGTTCATTTACCTCTTGTTTTCTCCTACGTATGCACCTTTTAGTATTTCTTTTTTCCTCCTTATATAATTCCAAGCATCTTTCTTTTGAAACTTCATCATTTGCTTTTAGTACATTCAACCACGCTTCTTTTTTACCTTTAATCGCTTTCATCACCTCTTCATTCCACCATTCGCTGTTAACATTCTTACTTCCTACTTTAGCACATCCACACACTTCCTTTGCACTACTAACAATTGCTTCCTTCATTTGCCCCCAGATTTGTTCAGTATCAACTTGTTCACATTCAACCGTTTTACTAGCGAGCGCTCTTACATACTTATCCTTATTGTCTTGCTCACTTAACTTCTCACTCTTAATTTTACCTACTTCCTTTCGTTATCACCTTCCTCTCCATCCAAGCCCCCACTAACTTAATTTTACATAGAACAACATAATGATCCGATAATCCCATTCCTAAACCCCTCACTGATTTAACATCCAACACATACTTCAACATCTCCTTCTTCACCAACACAAAATCAATCATACTTTTCACTTCGATCTCTCTAGTAATACTTATGGCATACTCTTGTTTTAAAAGAAAGTATTATTTTACACACATACCTCTGCTCCTTCACAGAAATCAATCACCTTCCTACCATTCTCATTTTCTCTTGCCACCCCACCTGTTATCCATCCCTTTTTTGATCACCTATCAACCATTCAGGTCCCCAAAACTATCATCTGAAGCCTCCTATCTCACCCATCCAATAACATTCATTCAAGATTATCCCAAAAAATCGTAATCTCTTCAACATTACCCTGTTTCCCTCAGATGGCCCATACGTCACAACCACACATTACCTTGACCTTTCAAACTTAATTTAACCATTAGAATTCTAGACTCACACAATCAAGTCTACATAGCTTCATACCACAGGTCACTCATAAAATTGGCAACGTCCTTCCTCTCCTCTCTCATCTCTCCACACCAGCACGCCACATTTCACATCACCAACCACTTAATTTCACCTTTTCCTTTTCATCTTTGTTTCAGTCACAGCGAGCAAATTCAAATTTGCCTTTTCAAAATACATCCATCACCTCTCTCCTCTTTCCTCAACATTATTCCTCTGACATTCAATGTACCCATACGATTCATCACAATTTCTGCCGGATAGAAGGCCGTTTTCGGCGATCACGACCTTCTCCGAGGCCTGCATTAACATTCCTGGCAAGAAATAGAATGGTAGTGGCAGCCAACCAACTACCACCGCCCCTTAGTCGACTTCTACGACATCGCAGGAGCATACGATGTGGGGAAATTCTTTTCTCCCCGCACAACAGGGATGAGTGAGAGGATGTCTGTTAAGGTGTTTATCTAGAAGTGGGAGGTGTGTACTTTAATCATGTGTTTATGATATGTGGATAAATGGTGTCTGTAAGATTTTGTCTGGAGGATGAGTGTGTGAAGAATTATGAACGCAAAAGAGAAAGGCGCACCATTAAAAATGGTGAATGGATAATTTCATCGCTTCGAGTATGTGTGTACTCTCCCTCATATATATATATATAAAGTAATATTCGGACGGTGAAGCAAGCTAGGGCGAGCGTAAGTTAAGCGCTTCTTCACTTTGATGCAGAATTGGCAATGAATGTTTCCTAATTTCTTTGTGCTAGGCGAAAGAAAATTTATTCATAAGGGACATGCATAGCAAGTTCCTCAAAAATTTGAAAGCGCGCAATTAAAAAGAAAGCACAATATCCGAAGTACATTCACGGCGGTCAATAAGGCCTTTATTAAATATCAGTGGCACATCGCAATCTTTTTTTGCTAGTCCGCAATTCGCAATTCCGTTAAACATTTCCCGCAAAACTTCTTTCTGCTTCGCCAGTCTGCTATCGCAATTCCGTAAACTTTTCTGCTTCGCCGAGTACCGCTATCGAAATTCCCATGTCCACTAACGAAATTCCATAACATTTTTCTGCTACGCCAGTCCGCTATCGCAAAATCGGCTAATTTATCGTTAATCAATATCGATTATAACTTTATAAGACAATCGGCAATCGACTAAAAACATATGAATAAGAGAATGGTAATTTAATGGTGAATAAGTAGTCGATTAATTAGAACACTATATATTATTGTATATCAAGCAGCCTTGCAATATTATTTATTATTATTAAGAAGAAGAAGAAGGTGTGTTGCTATCAAACGTACAAAAGATGGCCAACGTGCAAAAATTCGTATATTATATTCTATTATAAATATATAATAAGGATAAGTATCTAACGGCACTCGCAAGTAAACCAGTTGAATGGGAACAAGTTGAAACTGGGAAACAAGATCAGGGAGCAAATGAGGAAGCAGTTGTTAGTAGTGCAAAGGAAGTATGTGGATGTGCTTAAGTTGGAAGTAAGAATGTTAACAGCGAGTGGTGGAATGAAGAGGTGATCCAAGCGGTTAAAAGTAAAAAAAAAAGAAGCGTGGTTGAATGTACTGAAGTTTCAAAAGAAAGATGTTTGGAAGTATATAAGGAGGAAAAAAGAAATACTAAAAGGTGCATACGTAGGAGAAAAGAAGAGGTAAATGAACAGTTTGGAAGGAGGATGAATGGGGACCTAGAAGGAAATAGGAAACTCTTCTGGAGGAAGCGCGAAAGGTTAAGATGAGAATAAGGGGAACTGCTTAGAATAATGAATAAGGATGGTGCTTTTGTAACTGATGAAATGGATGTGAGGGGAGATTGGAAAGAACACTTCGAGAATCGGTAAAATATTAACAGTAATGAAGAGGTGATAGTGAATGTGTATGGGTTTGAAGGTGGCAAGAAGGAATAGGGTATTTGGGGATGAGGATCATTAGCAGAGGTATGGTAAAGTGAGAACAGTTGAACGAATGAGATGAATATTGCAGGTCAGATGAAATTACTGGTAATGATCAAGAACGGAGGTACGATGGTGCATTTGATTGGATTGGAAGTTGTGTAATAAAGCGTTTATGTGAAGGTATATTGTTCCAAAGGGACTGGAGGAGCAGTAATAGTCCCTTATATAAGGTAAGGGGATATAAGGGAACTAGGAATTATAGGGGATTATTTTTTCCGAAAGTTGTAGGAAAAGATATATGCCTAGTATTTTAAGTCGAAAGAGTGAGTCCGAGTGGACTGAAGGACTGATTTGGTGAAGAACAAGTGCGTTTAGGAGTGGTAGAGATGTGTGATCAAATCTTTACATTGAACAAATGACTAAGAAAATGAGGGAGAAAAGAAAATTGTATTTAGATTTTATGGATTTGGCAAAGGCGTTATGGTAGGATTATAGGCGAACTTATGGCAGGTGTTTAGTAATATTAGTGGGTTGGTGGTAAGGCTTTCTGAATGAATCAAAAGTATGTATGACGATAGTGAAGTGTGTAAAGAATAAATGGTGTCAAAAGTGATTGGTGTTTAATATTAATAGCGGAGTAAGGCTGGGATGTGTTATGTCCCCTTGGTTATTCAATTTGTTATATGGATGGGGTTATGAAAGAATTAGAGATGGGGGTGGCCAGGAAATGGGTGTTAGAATGATGGAGATGGAGGTGAGTGGGAGGGTGGCCCTACCTATTATATGCGGATCGATTTGGTTTTGTGTGGTGAATCTGAAGAGAGTTTGAGAGGATTGGTAGAGAGATTTGGCAGGGTGTTAAAAAAAAGAAAGGGTTTGAAAGTAACGTAGATAGAGTAAGGTTCATGGTATGTGAGAGAGGACAGTCTCGGTGTGAAAAAGTTGTTAGATGGTGAGCAGTCTGACAAGTGTCCTGAATTTAAATATTTATGGATATATGAATGGGATGAAAAGGAAACGGATGATGCAGTGTAGTAGGAAAGTTGTGAATAGCAGGAAGGTGGCTGGAGCAATTAAATCGTTGGTGGATGTAAAGGGACTAAATCATGAGTGCGGCTAGGGTAATTACTGAGGGTAATGTTTGTTATCTGATGTTAATGTATAGTAGGGATACTATGGTCTGGAATAAGAGGTATAGATCTAAAGTTCAATGTGCTCAGATGGACAATCTTAGGGGCGTGCTAGTTGTGAAAAGAATTGATGAAATGAGGAGTGAACGTTTTAGAGAGTTATGTGGTGTGAAGAAAGGGGGCGAATGAGAGAATAAATGAAAGTACGTCGAGATGGTTTGGTCATGTGGAAAGGATGAATGACAGTCGGTTGGTTAAGCGGATGTATAGTGGTGAGTGTGTTGGGAATCGACCGGCTGGGAGACAAGAAAAAGTGGATTGAGTCAGTAAACGAATGTCTAAAGGTGAGAAATGTGAATTTGGCAGAGGCGAGAATAAAGGTGTATAATCGGAGTGAATGACGGGGTTTTGTGAGGGGGTATGGTTGTGGCCCACCTTGGCCAGGGAATGAATCCTACACTTGACGATATGCTATAGTGAGGGTCCGTCGCGGTCCCGTGAAGCTCTAGGGTGGATTTTCTGACTGCGACGAGTTCTCACTAATAGGTATAAAGAGGCGGTAAAGCCGGGCTTTCTTTTCGACTTGTCATATTAATCTACTACTTTTCTTTTCCGATGCATGTCACGCACATTACTCAGAGTCTTGAGGGGAAAAAAGGAAAATAATGATGATAAATATATAATTTAAATTATATATATATTTCATTTTTTCTTTGAAAGTTACGAAAGCGATCTATAAATTTTGGCATTCCGCTGTAATTCCAATTTTTTTTGGTAGTCCGCTGATAATACCCTAAATATTTAAACTCAGACACTTGTTCCAGCTGCTCACCATCTAACATAACTTCACACTGAGGACTGTCCTCACTCACAACCATAACCTTACTCTTATCTACGTTTACTTTCAAGCCCCTCCTTTTACACACCCTGCCAAATCTCTCTACCAATCCTTCAAACCTCTTTCAGATTCACCACACACGCCAAAATCGTCCGCATATAATAGGTAGGGCACCCTCCACACATATATATATATATATATATATATATATTATATTATATATATTATATATATATATTATATTATATATATATATATATAAATATATATATATATATACCCACCTTCTTTCTCAAAGGTAAAGTGAGTCACATGCACCGGAAACAGAAAAAGTAGAAGAAAATGACGCAAGTGGGGAAAAAGAAAGGCCCAGTCTATCGCCCCCTTTTACCTTTAGTGAGAACTCGTCCACAGTCAGGAAATCCATATATATAATAATATATATATATATATATATATATATATATATATATTATAGTATATATATTATATATAATATATATAAATATATATATTATATTATATATATATATATATTAATATATATATATAATATATATATATATATATATATACCAAACCTGGACCCCCCCCCTGTATGCTGAATTAGGCCTATGAAAAAGATTAACCCTGCCAGAGTGGTCAAAAGTTCTCATTTCAAATTAAGGACTTAATTTTCACATAAAAAAAAATTTCAAATTATTTGCACACATATATAGATGCACTTCAAACTTTCCAATCGGTAATTAAGTGCATCTACACAACTAACATAAAACTGATAATCCGTAAAATACGGATAATAAAATTATTATTCGCTTTGAACCTAAACCGACAAAATTATCATTCAAATTGCAGAACTCTTAAATTAATAAAGCTAATCAATCTGCCCTTTATATATGATATATATTATATATTATATATAGTATACTTATATATATATATATATATAATATATATATATTATATATATAATATATATATATTATATATATATATAATATATATAATTTGTACTTTATTTAATATTTGAAATCTTAAATTGATCAACAAGAGGTTTGCACAAAAAAAAATTTAAAGACAAAATCCTACTTCGGTGCACTAGCAAAAGTTTTCCCCATCTCCTCTAGATAAACTTTCCCTAACAAAATAATAATAATAAAACAAGCACAAAACACATACACATACAAACAAGGACGCCTAGAGACTAGAGTTGACCGAGCACCGGAATTTTCCACACACCTCTATAATTTGAAAATCGCACCGCATCGCACTAAAATGGGCGAGCCTCACCCGGTGCGTCGACCAACTCTATAGAGACTGTGTAATAATATTGAGTTTGTGACATTTAAAAATCATTTTATATTTGTTAAAAATATATACTGAAATAATTGTAATTTTACAATCTTAAAACAGTAAAAGTAATAATAATAATAATAATAATAATAATAATAATAATAATAATAATAATAATAATAAAAACATCTAAAACAATTAATGAAAATACAAGTGCAATTAAAAAAAAAGTGATTTGGTTAAAACAAATTTGTAAAATGAATGAAGAGGACACACAGACACAAAAATGTGCGAGAAGGTAGGGAGGGAGGGATGCAGAAGAGTTGGGGAATCACGTTCTTCTTTTCCACGACGGAACTTCCACAATTTGTTTCTGGCTTATGTCACCGACTTTTGGCCCTATTGGAGGTGAAAAAAATAAGTTTTATATATATATATATATATATATATATCATATATATATTATATATATATACTCTATATATTATATAATTATATATATATATAATATATATAGTATTATATTATATATATATATATATATATATATATATAACGCCTCTTGGAGCAGGAGGACGCTGGTTTAATTCTCCGCGTAGCAGCTGGAGTTTTATCTATCTGGGGGCGAGAATTAAGACTCGACTGCGAAAACGTTGATTTGGGATAGCCGGAATTAAAGTTCGATTTCCCGTAGTCCCCCCCGTGTTACCCTCTGAAAAGGGGATAAAGCACGTTAAAAGGTTGTTTTGTATATATATATTCTAATTCTCCCCACTTTCTTCCTTATCTCTTTCCTCTCCATCCATGACCGTAATAACTTATAATCTTTCATAAAACAGCATGATTTGATATTCCCAAACCTAAACCCCCTAACGAACCAAAATCTCTATTGTACGACTATTCCTCACCACCAGGATTTGTTGCTATTCCTCGTCGGGACCAGCGGTCTCAGCCTTTCCTTCCCATCTGAATCCACTTCCAACTACCCCTTGCCACATAGAGACAATTGTCATAAAAAGATCATCCTCATAATATTCATAAAAACATAGCATGGCCACCTTCCTTAAATGGAATTGTGGTGGCTACTATAATTTTGAAGAACTTGTTCAACTAATAAACGTATGTACACCAAAGCGCATATGTTTGTAGGAATTTCAACTATGTTATCGTGACTTCTTCCAACCGTCGGAATATAAATCGTCGCTAATCTCTATAGAAAGAGATGACAATGATAGGGATGGCGCAGGAATATTCATTCATAAATGTCCCCTATTCTTCAGTCCTTCTTCAAACTAGACTTCATGCAGTGGCAGCACGAATCCATCTCTCCATGGCCTCACTGTCTACTCGATCTACTTTGCTCCGAGTAGTTAGTTTACTAAAGCTGACTTAGCTAACCTTTTTAAGCAGCTCCCCACTCTGGATATTATAATGTTAAACTTCAATCTTCGCCACCCCTTATGGGGCGACTCTCACCACGTCTAAGTCCCTTGTTGATCTCCTAACACCCTTTCCCTGGGATGCCTTAACACTTAATATGAATGTTTAGATACACACACTTCTTCCTGTATAAATATTTCCTTTTGCTCCCATTCTCTTATGGATGGATCGCTTTACCTGGTCCAGCTTTGATTACTTATACGGCAGTAACCATTACCCAATAGCCTTAAATGAACTTGTACCATGACCAATGTTAAAACCCCATTTCCGCTGGCGTAATGATCGAGCGAAGTGTTGTGCTTTTCATCAGGATACAGCTATCCATCTTTCTCCCTCAATAAGCGGTTTCCAACCATTGATGCTGCCTTTATATTCTTTCGGAAGTTATCATCACAGCAGCAGAAGCTTGCATCCCGCGATCTTCCGTAGGTAGGCACTCGGCAACCCCTTCGTGGTGCCAAGAGTGTGCAGAAGCTAACAGGGAGAAGAAAAAACTCTACAGGATATATATATATATATATATATATATATATATATATATATATAATATATATATATATATATATTATATATAATATATATATATATATATATATATATATATATATATATATATATAATATTTATTATATATATATATATATTATATATATATATATATATATATATATATATATATATATATATATATATATATATATATATATAAAAAAATATATATATATATATATATATATATATTGATAAAGCTTACTTATATCCAAGTTTTCCATCTTTGCGATAATTTCATCAATACTCGCCTTTGGAGGTCGGTAAGGTTTACCTACATAGCCGCCTTTAGATTTTGCGAAATCAATCAAAGCCTTCCAATTACTGAAATAGTTTTAAACACACTTTATATTAAATTGCTTTTAAAATAGAACTAGCAAAAATTTTGATATGTGTACAAATTTTGATTCGCTTGTTACCATTAAATAAGTACTAATGAATACCGTTCATTTTTTCGGATCATCAATTATGAAGTATTATTGTTTTAGTTACAACTACATATAAAACCAATTTAAAAAACTTTCCTTTAAATTCTATATCTATTAATGATATTTAAAAATCCTTTTAATAAATTACCTTTTTATTTTGTAATACAGTAAAATTGCAATGTATTAAAATGTGGTATTATATATATTATATATAGTATATATTATATATATATAATATTATATATAAATATATATATATATATATATATTATAATATATATATATATATATTTTTTTACAGTTGTCCACACCACTCACGGGCAGAGCGCTATTCAGGGAGGGGGTGTTACACGCCAAATTTCATTCGCCAGCGCAAACTACGCAGATATACTTTAATATATATATATATATATATATATATATATATTATATATATATATATATATATATATATATATATATATAATTATATATATATAATATATATAATCTATATATATATATATTATATATATATATCCTATATATTATATTAGTGATGCAGGTAAAATCCGCATCCGCATCCGCATTCGCGGAGCATCCGCACATTATTTAAAGATCCGCATCCGCATCCGCATCCGCGCTTTGCCCTTGCGGATGTTGCGCGATGTTTATTGTCGGGATTTGATAAAGAATTTTATAATAAAAATAATTAAGATGAATCTGAAAAGAAAATGAAAAATGTAAACCTATTCACACTTCAAAAACGGCTTGAAATTCCATATCTTAATGTTATCAAAGGACATTCCAACTCGCTGGAATAGTACACATCATATGATGGAAAGAAGTTAGAACCTCTTGCTTCGGACGCCAGTTCGTATTCCAAAGTTTAACAATCTTATTAATTTAGAAAATGACATCAATATCACACTGCCTTAAGCTATTGAAACCATTTGAAGAAAATCTACTAACAAAAAATCA